>WAAG01077254.1:141221-173806 GCA_013390105.1 Tichodroma muraria
ATATAAATACAAAAAGAAATCCTTTTGGTAGCACGGTTTGAAAGGTATCCAGAGTAGGGGCCCTGCTCTACAGCAATTTCCAGCTTTCTGAGTACACCAGTCAGTTGTCCCTGCTCATTGCCACCATCCTGAGTCACCTATCTGAGGATTTCCAACAACCAACTCCCACTTCGGGAATGTCTTGCAAAGACTCAGGCTTCTGCTTTAGCAAATTTTCTTTTTCCTCCTGAGCCCTTCTCTGCTGTTCTAACGCAATAAATACCACCTGCAACTAGTGAGGTACATAAATAATGTCACGGGAATGTTAAGCTGTGCATTTTCACCCCCTCCCGGATGGACACACGCCCAGGTGACCGAGGCACCCGGCCAGCCCAGGACAGTGCCTGGCCTTTCACCTCTCCCTCACAGCATCTGCTCTGCTCTCTCCGAGCTCCTCTGGGACTCTGGGGACCACAAAGACTTTGGGTTCTTTCACCCAGAGACCTGCTCCCTCACCCCAACAGCCCAGCTGGTAAGAGCAGTGCTCCAGACTGGGGCCGAGGTTGGAGCCAGCCACATCCAGGCCCCTCTCTGAGGATTTGAGGAAACCAGAGGGTCCTTTCTGCAAACTGGAGTTTATTAAAAATAAACTTTGTCTGAAGCTCCCCCTCCACCCACGACACAAATAGAACGCCCTTCGATTATGGTGTTAAGTTCATTATTAACCATGCAAATCTAAACTCAACAAAATCCCCGTTTTTTAAATTATTAATTAGCCAATGACAGCATAAGTGGTTTTGTATTGAGTACAAACCTCTGAAATCAATGAAGCTGTTTTACATGAAAGAAATGTATTATTTTAAACACCTTCACAGTGTCAGGAGACTTGCATCAACATTAATCTCAGGCAGAGAACATATTCAAAAATACAGCTCTCATTGGGTACAAGACTCATTAATAGCTTGTAATAAATATGGTGTCCTGAGACAAGCATCCAAGCTCACCAATTTTTGGTCTTTTCTGAATTTTTCTCAGCTATAATTAACCCAGCAGTAAATTTGGGCACTTCTAGGGCAGAGGTCTGTGAACTCTGGGCTTTGACCTTGAGTGCAATTATTGTCTGGGCAAAGAGGATACTGTAACAGCAAGTTTGAAAACCTCAGTTATTAGGGCTTGATCCTGAAATTGGCTCAATGTTTTAAGGAGATGAGCAGGATGGGGTCAGTTGATGCTGCTAATTGTGTGTGACATCATCACACATATTGGAGAACTGCCTTCATTGTGCAAACACACAATGACAAGCCAGCACTGATCAATTCTGCAATAAACTGCAGCTCTGCTGGGCTGGGAGACTTGAGCATTTAGGAGCTATGAAACATTGAACAGGGATCCCACTGCCCACAAAAACCCAGTTTCAAACACCAAGCACAGAGTCATTAGAAGGGGCTGTCCTGTGTTAGGGGTGGATTTGCTTCTCTGGGTCAGGGGTGATCCCTGTGTTCAGATGTCCTGAGAGGAATCTGCATTGTAAAATCACTTCCTCCAGTGAGGCCTGGAACACCTCTAAAGCTAACCAGCACCTGGGCCATTTCCTGAAGAACACCTCAGACTGTGCATGGAGCCACTCTGTTGCCGTATTTTATTTTCCCTTTGCTTGTGCCCCAAAACTAAAAGCACATCAATAACACGGGGAGCGTCCCACACAGGGGCAGAACAGAGACCTGGCTACGAAATAACCACCGGGCTCGCATCAGCTGTGGCACAACCCTGAGGAAAATAAAACGCCTCCAAAAGACGCTGCGAGACAAGCTATGGAGCCTTGCAGCAGGATCAGGGGCTAAAATCAGACTCCAAATGCAACTTCAGAGAACCAAAGCCTACCCCAAAATTACTTAAAATGCCTGAAACCATAAACAAAACCCAGTTCACAATAACACAGGTTTTTACTCTTCCTATTATGGACTCCATCAAAGGAAATTAAAAGCTTCTAAATGCTTTTTCCAGATTCCAATGGAATATTTAATTGTTTAGGAGGAAGCAGTTTTGCATTGCAATAATAGCAGGCATAAAATGATTCAAGTCAGAAATGGCAACAGGATCTTCCTGGGGAAAAGTTTGTACCTTTGGAGTATACTTCCCTTCAGCACAACAAAAGCCCAGATGTGGGACCTTCAAATACAGTGCATTATTGTCTCAGGGCAAATGACAAATTTATTCATAGTTTCTCTGGGTTTTTTGTTAACAGGATAAAAAAACCTTTCTCATTTTGACCTCAAATTTCTTGTGCTTGCTGCATATTCTTCTGGCTCTTGTTTTGAATATTTATATTGTTCTGAGTAATTGCATGCTGGCAGTTTTCATAATCACTAATTGCACTAGATGACTCTTGTGATCACAAATAAAACATTTGGGAGGGAATAAATGAATGGAACCATCCTCAGAATCAATAACTGCTGAAGTCGTCCTACATACAGATATAACTTTTTTTTTTTGTGCACAGAATAAGTTATCTAATATTTTCATCGTCATTGTTGATGCAGGAGCAAAGTTTTTTGTTCATTCTGGAATTTAGCAATGTGTCAGATTTCTCACTGTCTCTCATGTACAACACTTTGAACTGGCAAAGAAAATAATCCATTAGTGTTGGATCCTGTCTCTGGATAATGGAAACTTATAAATTAAAGAAATTGAAATGAAAATGGTACACAGAAAAATAAAAATAAAAAAGAAAAGGACAAAATAAAAATATAAAATAAAAGCACCACATTTCTTTGTTGGTGTTGGTTTTGAAATGATTCATAATTCAATTAGTGTAGACACAAGTTTGTTGATTTGCTAAAGAGAGCCCTCCAGGGCATAAAAATATTTATATAATGAGTGGAACAGCAAAAAAAAAATAAAAAAAAAAATTAATAAACAAAAATAATTTAAATTAGGACTGAAATTTTATTACCCTTTAAAATAGAAATCAGAAATATCAGGAGAAAAAGCCCTTAAGGAAACATTTCCAGCTTAAACAAAACCTCCAACCCCAACCAGCCCGAGCTTTCCCTGATCAAAATGCCTGAATTACGATTATTACTCTCTGGGATTTTTGCTGGGCGCACCTGAGAGCCCAGCCCCGTTTTCTGTTCTGCCTGCTGACGCCCCAGCTCCGTTCCTTGCTCAGCCGGAGGCTCATGGCCACAGGCAGCTGCAGGAATTGGCCTTGCAGGATGGGCACAGCTGCCCCTGCCCGGCCAGGCAGGGAGGGGAGCGCAGGGATGCATCGGACGCAGCGCAGCGCGGGAATGGCACTGGCCTGCCCAGCCCCGCAACTCCACAGCTGCACCAGTGAGGGCACAGCTGGAGGCACCAACTCTGATCACGTATTTAATGCTCTTCCCGCTCTGAGTGATGGACTGCAGCCTGCGGAGCTCGGTAATCTCTGAAGGGGCCCACGGCAATTAATGGCAGCAAAGGGTGAAGGTCGTGGTTTGGTAATTTCGGAAGTGGCCCACGGCAATTAATGGCAGCAAAGGGTGAAGGTCGTGGTTTGGTAATTTCGGAAGTGGCCCACGGCAATTAATGGCAGCAAAGGGTGAAGGTCGTGGTTTGGTAATTTTGGAAGTGGCCCACGGCAATTAATGGCAGCAAAGGGTGAAGGTCGTGGTTTTCTGTCTCCTGCTCAGCACCTCTGCAGTGTCCCACTCCCAGGCTCCTGGAATGCATCGCCTCACCCACAAACACCCCCTGGTTCGGGATTGCTCCGTGGCACCACCAAAGCGTGATCACCTGCAGGCAATCAGGACACTTCAAATGCACACTCCTGATCCAAATCAAAATGCAAATGTAAACTCACTCATCTGCCACCCGGAGCCATAAACATCCACACAATTCACCGTCTGTAACAGCAACGAGCTGCAATTAACAAATGAGAGCAAACTGCAGAATCATTTTCTCCCAGGTATTTATGCAAGGGTTTCGCTGCCACACAACCTCCCCTCATCTCCAACCAAGATCTAAACGCTCCATCATGGTATATTTAGTGACACATGGACGAAATGCAAATGTGGAATTTAAAGTTATATAAATTAAATGATAATTTCCTCCTCAGAAGTCTGATCTGAATCTGGGAGAAGCTAAAGCTCCTATCAAGTACAAAAATAAGAGATCTGTTTCAAGGTGTGTTCAGCAGCTGCAGCTTCCATTTGGATGACAAAACACCTACTACAAGTAAATAAGTGTACAATTTCCACAGAGTTCCAAATGTACAGAGCTCTTCTGGAAATCTGTGACTGCAGTTAATGTTCCTTAGGCATGCTTAGCTCAGCCACCCAAACTAACTGTGACTTCTGCAGAGGTCTGGGAATTACACCAGTTATCCAGTGGATAATGAAAATAAAAATTAAGCAAAAAAATTTCTACAGAGTTAGGCTGAGACAGACTGGAATTTATATAAGCAAATGATTAGAAATGATTAAACAATGGAGCTTAGCTTTAAATGGTGTGAAATTACTTCAGGACCAGCAGAACTTCATTACTTTCTCTGTTTGTGCATAATGGATTTTTTGGAGTATAATTTCTCTCTTGAAAAGCTCCATAATATTAAAATGTTTTTGATTAACTAGTCAAGAAGCAAAGCAAACAACAGACATTTTTATATACTGGTATCCAAATAACTCAGGAGAATAACTGGGAGCACAATGAAAACTAAACGGAGCCAGAAATGCCTTGTAAATATTACAGTAGATGCTTCTGCCAAAATATTGTCAACTAGTACAGATTGCACAGTGCCATAATTACAGTAGATGACATAAAATTATTATAAATTAACAGTTTATAGTACAAAGTCATGCATTATGTATTTTTATTAAGTAGCTACACAAGTGTGTGAAATGAAGAACTGTGAAATAGTGTAAAAAGTGATTGATCTAAACTTTGTCTACAACACAAATTACGAGCCCATTTTTTTCCCCCAAGCTTTAAAGTCAACACATGCCCTTAGGCAAGAATTGTCGGAATTGGGGAGAAATGTGTTAAAGGCTAAAATTCCACTTCTGTAGCTACACACATAAATGTTAGTGACCATGAGACTCAGCCCTAACTCCCATGTCAGTATTGGGGCAGTAAGGATTATTTGCTGAAGGAGAGCACACACCTCTGGATCCTGTGTGTGTATCCATGTGAGAAGCACATTTGTGTCCAGCTGAAACTGATCTCAGTCACAGAAACCAATCTTAAACTCAGTTTTCCTAAATTTGTTGTCACTTCTGTGAACCAGGCAGGACCAGGACGGTGCTTTGGAGACGCATGAAGTGCTCTGAGTTTCCAGAATCAAATCTTAGTTCAGCAGAGGCACCCCTAGGAATTAACTGGGCTGTATTTCTCTTTGTCTCAGCAGACAGAGTCTTGCAAGAAAGGTTTTACATCAAGACAGACACTGCTTTCCTTTAGAGCATCTTGGTATTTTGGCAACGCTTGAGAACATATTTTGGATCAAGCCAAGACACAAAAAAAGCCAGTTGTTTATTTTGCAGTTTAACATGGCCTTAATCTATTTCTTACTTGCAAACATTCACCATTTCTGGTCAAACTCACTTCTAAAAATAACTTTGCCTTAATTCTGTTACAGTGGATTCAGTCTCTGATTAATCTATTAGAGACATCATTAATATAACTTTGATTTAGTAGATATAAATACATCTGTTATATATCAGTCAGTGAATTTATCTAACAGAAGTTATCTTGCAGAGGAAATGTGCCTTTCCCCAAGGAGCACTCGTGCACAGTCACAGTGGTTGTTACATTTAGGAAACAAATCTGTCTGTGCCTTGCCATTTCCTTCCTGCATCAATCTGGTTTATCAGAGATTAGAAATGGCCTTGTGTGCCATGGCACACACACCTGCCCTGCACAGAGCCCACAGGATTCCAGAGCTGCTAAAGGAGACACCTGGAAAAACCTGCAGTGGGAGATCCCGTGTGCACACGGGGAACCGTCAGAGTCTCAGCAAAGACAAAAACCCAACCCGTAAATGGGAATTATTCAGAGATTCTGGAAGTGCTGCAATCACCTGTTTCCGTTTTGTCACCCAGGCCCAAGAAGGTTTTGCTTCACCTTGGCCAAACACCAAATCAGTATTGCAAAGAACAGATAAGTGAACAGTAATAGCAGGTGATGAATAGCAAACCCGGAGTTAATAGAGCAGCTATACCCAGGCTCCTGTCACAGGACAGTTTACATAACATAATTCCAGTTTACAGAACATTTTGCCATAATCCTATTCCATTTATCAGCAACAGTAGTCACTACATGGAAAAAATACAGATTTCCTACCTACAAGAAATGAAGGTTGTTTGCTCATTTTCATGGAACATGGAACTGCAGTGAGAAATGAGTGGCACAAAACACTTTGGAGAAATGAAAATCCTACTACACAAAACACAGCTCCTATTACACAAAAGCATTCATGCAAATAAGTCCCTGAAGATCTGTGTCCACCTACAATTATAATTTATAGAACATGAGTACAGAAAAAACCTCAGAAAACCTTTTTCTACTTCAACTCAAACTCTTTTCCAAGCTGCTCGCACGACTCCAGATCATCATAACCAAACAGGAACTTTAAAAACATATACCTACAAAACAGGTAAATCTCTTTAATTTCTCACCTCTCTTTTACCAAATAGTTCCACAAAAGATCTTAGGCAGAGCACACACAGAAGTACTCACCTGTTTATGTTTTATTCCTTCCCAAAGTCCTCACTCTGAAATGTCCACAGTTCTTTAACTGAGGGTGTTTGTAACCTGACCTCTGTTCTGGCCACTTAACATCCCCTGAAATCCCTAATTTTGGGAAGACCGTGGTTTTCCTTGGCACGGAAGTTTCTACAATCAGGTTTTAGGCAGCAAATCCATCCTCCAGTGATCCTGGAACTGCAACTTTTCCCACTGGTCAGCGAATTCCCCCAAGCCAGGCAGGAGAATTTACACTGGGAAATGCCAGGGAAAGGGGAAGCCAACACTGAAACAAAGCATGGCTTCTGTGGTAGCCCAAATATTGGCAGGGAAGCCCAGCCAGCAATCTCTGCTCTGATTGTCACAAACAGGACATGGCACAGGAGGAGATGAAATGGAAGGAATACCAAGAAGCTCTCCAGTTTGCATTGAAACTTAGTACCATTTTCTTTTCATGGTATTTCCTTAGTGTTTGATTTCTTTTCTAATGACACTGTAATGCACACTGACACCTTTTCATTTCCACATCATCAGAAGTTCTCTAAAGGCTCACACTGAAATCTCACTGCAATAATCACAGAGGAATCAAACTAACATCCTAATGAATTCTCCATGGACTTGTGCCCTTCTGTGTTTTCCCCATTCTAATCTCCTGTCATAATGGCACCTTAACTGGGTCCCTATAGATTCTACCAAAATTATTATGAACCAGTTCACGTGACAGCTACACTGCATTAATCTGAGCAGAGAGTAAGAAGCATTGGAAAAGCAGATTCTGAAAAGGAACTACTAGGTACAGTGATAATATCTGGTTTGCTGCCATGTTTGTTTTTTTTCCCATGCTATTCCCGAAGAAGTCAGTCTGAAAAAAGCTACCTGGAAGCCCCCTTCAAAATTCTTATTATTTAAAATATTCATCTGGAAAACTTCCAAGCCCTGTAGCACAGAAGCATGTGCCAGGACTGCTGCAGAGAGAGGACACTGCATTTTCTGACTGCACATAGTCCTCATCGTCAGTGGCATTACTGTGAAGAAATTCAAACTCTTGGACCTCGCCAGCCCGTTTCTGTGTTCACAGAGGCTTCTCAAGCACCACTGGATTGTAAAGAGCATTTCACTCAAAGTATTCAAAGTTTAAAAAACTGTGCTGATATGAGGCTGACAAAAGTCTCATTTCAATGATAACACCTGAACATGTCCTTCTTCATGGGATAAATCTGTGGAACCCTCCTACCTGGACAGTCCTAAGCCACAACACACCAAATCCTATGGAACATGAATGCAACAGCAAATCCCCAAATGTGCTGATGTTTTTTTGGCCCTACGTATTATTTGTAGAGACATTCTTCACATAAATATTTCATTTTCCTGTCTATACACACAGCTTTTAGCACACTGATTGTCTTAATGCCATCTCAGGCCTCTAGGTGCTTCTGCACTGCGAGCCACAGATGCAGTGAAAGCTGGAAAAATATTTATTATTAATAATTTGTGGCAAGTTTTACAATTTGTTTTGAAACCAACTGCTCCCAAAGACTCACAATTCAGAACTGTTTGACAAACAGTGAAATAATAATATTGTTTATAGGACCTGGACATTATTGCAGTGTTGGCTGAGACCATCACCACTTTGGAGAGTGGCTGGAGCAGAGGACAGGAGGTAAGGAAAATAATTCTTCCTGCTTTTGGTGCAGGAGATTTTTCAAAGCAATTTTCCCTTTCTTTACTCTGTTTCCTTGAAAAAAGAAAAAAAAAAAATCTTTCTTCTCTCTTCCACCATTTCTGTTTAATGTAAAAGCAAGCCAAATTCAAAGCAAGGGTTAAAAGGAATTAAGGGTCCATTCACCTTTAACTTCACGACTGAAGATGCTTAATTACTACAGGTAACATGGCTCTTGGCCTAAACTTATTTCTGCTTTCTGCTGTCACCATATTTTAGTAGAAATCCTTTAAGATAGCATTAAAAATACCTTGCTGCCTCTTGCTCCTCAAACACAAAATCTAATCTGTGTTTGTGGCCACAGCAGCTCTTTTTGTGCAGCTGTAATTACACAACTGGGATGGCACCAACACAATTTTATCAGTTCAGTTGAAGGGTAGACAAAGAAAGTCGTAGAACACAGACAGGAAGGCTCTGCTGTGATTTAAGTATTTTGCTGCTTTTTTTTTTTTTAAATTATATATTTGTTATTTCTTCTGGGTTACAAATTTAAAGGAAATGTGAGAACACCACTGTCCACAGGCTCGCTGGGGTGTGAAACTTGCCTCTGTGAGATTTGCTGCTGTATCACAGGAACTGAGCTCTGCTGAAATGTCACTGACATATTGTCATGATTAATAAAATGTCTGAATTGAATCAGATTTGCAACTGGAAAAGGCAGAACTCCTGTTTCAAGCCTTGGAACATTCACTGTGCTATCACTGCTGCTAATGCTGCTAAGTCCCATTTATAAAACAAAATTTGTTTGTTTCTTTAATGAACATATGGGAATTTAATTATAACAAAGCTGATGCACACGAGAATTTGCAAAAAGCATTACATATACAGAAAGAAGTATACTCAATTTCAGCTTCCCCAGTTCTGCATACAGTGACATCAGATGAATTTGTATCCCATTTCTAAACTCAGACATATGCATCACAATTTCTTGTAATCAAGATATATAAAGGTTACAACCATCTGCTTCTCAGACTGCCTTGCTAAGTTATAAGACAAACTCAAGTTTGAATTTTCATTGCATTTAAAGGGCTGATTTATTGATATTTGGGGGGAAAAAAAGAACCCAACCCAAAAAACAACAAAGGTCAAATCAATAGCTAAGAACAGCTATAATGGTGTTTGTGGTAAAGTGAAAACATGACTGATAAGGTTGTAAAGTTCAATACTTGAATATTCTCGTTACACCTGTATTCCTGGGAAGACTTTCCTGCTGTGGAATTGGCTTAGCACTGCTCTTAACCTCACTAAGACCCAACTCAAGAAAACAAAGCAAAGCAAGTTCGCAGCAAAAGCAAAAAAAAAAAGAACTATTAAAAAAAAGAACTATTAAAACGAACCCCCTTCTCTGAAGAACCAGTTAAAAGGAGAGCAAACTGATGTAAATCATTAACTGAGGTCATGCAGCATCAGCTCTCTTGTTAAAAAGTGGCAATTAAGAAAACAGAAAACGCCACATGAAAGGCAACCTGTGTTCCTCCCTTTGCAAAGTGCTCCCACGGTATATTTTTTAAAGAATAATTACATAATTGGCCCATATGCTGCATGGAATACAATTGGATCTTGATTTTGCTTCTGATTCCTGATTGCTGCCATAGTTAGCACTGGCAGCTCAGTGATTGAAATGTTCCTCAGACAGACAGAACACAAATGTGTGCTTCTCTGAGTAACACATTTTGTTGCTAATTATTTGCCTTATGTCAGTTGGTAATTTAGGATATACAGAGGACACATTTCCCAATTAATCTCTCGGAACCCTGAAGCGTGATTCTCTCTTGTATATAACAGCTGGCATTTTCAAACACAGAAACCTAAAGCAAGAATGCAAAATCCCTCCAAGATACCTTGAAAACAGTAATATTGAATATTGAAACTCCTGTCACCAAAAACAAATAGTTTCCAGACCAAATAATGCAATTTTAGATTAATGAAAGAGATGGACCAACAAGAAAGGAGCACTCCCTTCCCAAGAGCAGTGGAATTTGTGCCTTGAGAGAATCACAACATGATGCTGAGGGTTTTACAAACCAGAAACGTTTCCAGCTGGAACAGGCACAATATCCACAATGGCCAGGGATAGGATGTTTAAAGCCCTAAGTAGTCACACCTCTAAAAAGTGGCTACTTTTGGTTTCTGCTGCTAAAACTGATAAAGAGGGATGAGAAAAACTATGGGGTGTGAACGGGATTTATGCAGCTTTCTCTAAGCAAAGCTCAGCCAATTTCCTTGTCTGTAAGTAGTCATTTTTGCTAGACCCAGCCAGGTTTTACCTGTAAGTGTCAATTTGATGAAGCCAGTCTGAAAATGGTTTTTATCAGCTTCATAATAGAATTTCTAGTGAGGGGCAGAAAGGTGTACACACATATTCACTTACTACAGACGAGTCTGAAACACTGAATTTCAGATTTTGTGTCCCTTTACTCCAGGCCAACACCATGATTCTCAGTTTTCTACGTCTCCCTTGAGTGTATCAGGCTCCCAGCTGCTTTGAAGGTGTCTCAACCTTTGCTGTTGGAATGTGACCACTTTCCCAAGTAACTCCCAGTGCATGGGGCACACTGCCACAGGGACAAACCAAGGCTTGTGCTCCTCGTGGGATATGGGAAAGAGCAGCTCCAGGGTACAGTGAGAGCATCCAAACCCCCTGCATCAGTGGCTGAGGAACTTGGACTCCTGCCACTGCGATGCTGACACTCTTCCCCTTTTCACACGTAGAAAAATAGTCGTGAAAAGATATTTGCATGGCCCTTGATTAAAAAAACCCCCCACATTTCTCTGCCTTAATTTACACCTTAGAATCTAAATATGATGCTCAAATACACTGCAGGTACCTCAAGGTCCTCAAATACAGATCCAGCCTATCAGGGATGTTACCAACGCCTCAATTTCAGGAGACAGCTTAGTTTTATCTCAGCTTATTTGTTTGTTGCCCATCTCCTGTTTCAAAGTCTGGCAACCTGACCTTTTTTTTTAAAAAAAAGATTATTCTGTTGCTATGGTGACAGCTTATCCTGTCAATCAGCAGCAGAAGAGGAAGGAACACCTTCCTGTGAGCAACTGCAGAAAGGCAACATTCTGTAGGCACAACAATTAAGAAATTGGATTAGTTTTGAGGAAATTAATACATACCCTCACAGTAAGAAGTCCAAATGATGTTTAACTCCCTACAACATTTATTTTTGTCATTAGAGTGCACGTGGGTAAGGGAATGCAATCATCTGAACCGAGCCTTTGGACGCACTTCTCTCCGAGCCCCGGGGAGAGGAGACTGCTGCGGTGAGGATGGGACAGGACAGATGAAATTTGAAACTGCTTTTGCTCGACTTCTATCCCATTTTAGTAGGTGTGTAGTGGTGGAATGCCTGCAGCTTCAATAAAATAGTGGGATGGGTGCTAAACTGAGCAAGCTGTGAACGCCAACGAGAAGTCTTTCCATGCCATAAATGAAATGGCTCCATTCATGAAGAGCTTCAGAGCAAGCCTGGACTGGAAACCCATTTCCCCCAGAAATGGGCCAGGCCCAGCAAGGGCAGAGCTCTGGTTTGAAGATTACACTGCCGTGGTGCAGGCTGAAATCTCTGCTCCTGCCCAACACTTCATTCCACTGCTATCCACTTTTCGCTCCATTATTTTAGATCAGGGGAGGACACAGGACCATTGAACGCAGCCAACAGCTTTCAGCACTTCAGCAGATTTTCTCCACTGGACCACTTACTTTTAGTACTCACCGTTAAATGAAATCTAGCAAAATATTGGATAAAAGTTGAATACTTCTTTCTTTGTTGTATTTTAAGACCCAAGTTTTGCACTTCTCTCACGACCTTAAGTTTCATGTATTTTTCCTTATAATTAAATATTTTACCATGCTTATTCTTGCAGATATCTTGAAGAAATAATCTTACTATTGTTTGCACTATTCTTTATGCTCACCAGCTAATCATTTTCTTTTGCTTTATTAATTCAATTTAATTAAACTGAGTTACAATGTCATTACTGCTAACAATTTCTGAAACATTTCAAATTTCTCTGTTAAATGATTCCCTATATATTACATGGATACTTAAAATCTTAGAGCATTTTAACATTCCCTCAACATCAGCTGCTTCACAATCACACTTTTGTTTCTTTCTTTATTCTTAACGTGTCTGTTCAGATAATATTGTTATCACTAGTTCCTACATGCTCCTTTATTGATGAGACCTGTCTTTTTCACAGGATTAGCTCTCAAATAGCCATGGATTGTTCCACAAATTCTCTCACTAAGCAATGCAGTATTGTCATCCAAAAATATATTTGAAATAATATAGTTATCACAGTCAGAATCTCCAGAATAAAATTCCTCCAAGATCAAAGTTCTGTCTCTCTTGCAGACTTTTTTCTTCTAAATCAGCAATGCATTTTACTATCTGCTTTTCCTAACTGCCCTCCAGGGTTTTAATAACTGGATTGCTTTATTGTTCTTATCTATTAAAGCTTTCTGATGTATCAGCCAAAATAGACTGATTTCACTGTAACTGCCCAACACCATCTCACACCAGCATCAAAACATTGCTTTGCTTCTTCTTCTTCAGCCCACAACAAATTTTATGGTTTTCAATGTTAAATTTTTAGCGATTTTTCTTCCTGGAGAAGCTCTGATTTCTGTTTAGCAGACTGCATTTGCTATGGCCCTCTAGACAAAAAGAGGTGATTTTTCTCTTCACTTTTTCATTAATTCTAATAGGTTAAGCATTAAGGGGCCTAGGACGGGCTGTATCTTCCTTTTTTCTTCACATCTAGCCTAGAATTGTGTGCCACGTAATTCACACCGGCCAGCTGTGCCCCCTCAGGACCCCTGGGTGGCTCTGGCCAGCAGTGCCACCAATGCCCTTCCCACAGGAATGCCAGATCCCTCAGACCCTGAGCCAGCAGGGTCATCTGCATCCTGTGCCACCAGGGAAGGAGCTCCAGGCAGAGACAGGGGAGGGACGAGGTTGGGATGAGGACGGGGATGGGATGAGGGTGAGGATGGGGGAGGGATGAGGATGGGGATGGGATGAGGATGGGAATGAGGATAACATTGGGGGTGAGGATGAGGGTGGGCATGGAATGAGGACAAGGATGGGATGAAGATGGGAATGAGGATGAGATGAAGACGGGAATGAGGATGAGGATGAGGATGAGGTCGGAAGGCACTGCCAGGGGCTCTGTGAACAACTGCAGATATTGGAGCAGTGGAGGGAATGAAAGAGCCACAACTGCTCCAAGGTGCACATCCAGGAACAGCAGCACTTCTATTCCACCACATGGTGACCACAGGAATTCCTGTGCTGGAGGTTGATGCAAACACAACACAAAATGGTGAGATTTCCAACTGGGTTTTAGCTCCTAACACACACAGACCCAATGATCTTAGCACAGTGATTATGCTACAGCTCCACATGTTAAGAGTTGTCTTTGTTGCTGGTTTTTATCACAAAATGTGTCCATTCAAGCCTTTTGTGGGGTGAGGAAAATCCCTGGGTGAGTGAGAGTTTAACCCTCTTGCCAGCAAATGTGGAACTACTAAAACACAGGATGTACAAAGGTACCAGCCACTCTTTGGAGCCTTGTCCCCACTAAATCCTGCTCGTGATTAATTTCCATCACCTACATTAACATGCTCAGCAGAGCCAAATTCCATTTCAATATCATCCGACGTACTTTGGTTTGCTCCTGCAATTTGCTTCAGCTGTAGGGAGACAAGAATTTGTGTACCAAAGTACATGAATTTTTAAAGGGATGTCTGAGGGATGGCAGGATTTGGGCTTGGTTTATCTTGAAAGGCAGCTGTGCTGCAAAATCCAAGACCAAAATCTTGAATATCCAGAGAGCACAAAACTGTGTGGCAGTGGAAGAAGCCAAGCAAGGACAGATGCGAGAACTTTTCTACTGACTGACTTCCAGTATGAAGAATCAACTTTTTCACTTTATCTGCTGTGAAATTAATCAGATTTTCACATTATGGTAGTACAAAGAGCTACCACCTGTGTAATTTCCTGAGCTCACTGGATTTTCTTTTGTCTGGCACCTTCTGTGCTGCCCAGTGTCATTCCTGGTTTTGTTCATAGGCTTTGACAGTGTGAGTACATTTCTCTCCAGAGCAGACAGCCCCCAGCTGTAGCTTTCCACATTGTGAAGCTGACACCACACAAATCAAGATGTGCCTTAAACTTGTCCTTGAAGAGCTTCACTTCTCTCCTGACCCCTCAGCTATTCACTACAATTTTATACCAAACAAAAAGAGGGGGACATCTAGTACCTTCCCAGTGTGTACAACCCATAAATAAATCAAAATAGATGAATCTACAGGAGAACCGGTACAATAACATTTAATCATACCCTCAGAATTCAGCTGTTAAAATCTTTTTCCGCAAATATTCAGGTATATAAGGAGAGTAAACATAGAAATACCTGAGACCTTGATGCAATAACTATATATTCTGCAAGATTTCGCAACTGCATAGAGAAGCAGCAACTAAAGAGGACTTTGTTGAAAGTTATTTCTGTTTGAAGTTCATTGATTCTCATTCTGGACACTTTCATTTCAGCAGGCAGTAGTTTTGGAGTAGTTTTCCTATTGATCATCATCTGACACAGCGGGCTGCTGAGGAAAAAGTTAAACTAACTACAACTAATGAGCAGTAAAACTCCCTACCCAGGTCCTGCAGTGGGCAATGTCTAAATGTTGTGGTTAAATGTTTACAAAGATCCAATCAGATTCATTATCCAGACAAATTGATCAAAAGAGAAAACTTATCAAATTGATAAAAACAGAGAATTTCACCCAGTGTTGAAATGCACACCTACTACATGAATTAATTCTGGAGAGAAGAAAATAAATAATAAGAATTGTACAAAGGATCCTCATTTTTACTTGATATACTTCTTTGCAGCCATTGTAAATGCAACACCTTATTTCTTATACAAAATTATCAATGTCCTGTACAAAATTAACTATTTAAGAGCAGTTGAAGGCCCTGATGACTGTTTCCATGTACTTTCAACCTATGTAAAACTGTTCCCAAATTGAAGGTTATTTCCCCTTTTTTGGTACTTTTTTCCCCCCCTATTCCTTCAGCATTTCATCTCTTTGTGTTTTGGATCTTACTATTTCCTTCCTTTCCAATGAAAATGTAATTAATTCCTGCAGGACTCAATTAAGATTTTGAGTGCCCATCATCTGCAGGAGTGAGGCGGGGAGGGCTGGTGCCGTGCCCAGCTGGGGGAGATCAGCAGGGTCACTGCTCCTCCTCCGCGGCCACAAACAGCCCGGGCCCTGCAGGGAGGAGGGACTGGCCCAGGAGCCCAGTGTCCATCCTTTCCAGGGCACCCAGGGCAGTTCTTTTGCGGACTCAACGTGACCAAAGTGTTCTTGTGGTGCCTCTGGGCTTTTGGAGGGCTCGGTGCTGCCCTGTGAGCTCAGAGAGGAAATTGCCTGGGATGACCAAGCTTGCCTGGAACACTCTCAGCAGCAGCACGGTGAGGGCCTGGCTTGGCTTTTTCCCTTCTGGTGTTGGAACCTTGGACACAGAGAATTTCAGGCTTTCTGTGCTGACAGAAAACGATCCACAAAGATATTCTGCATTTGACCTGATGCCCTGGGAAAGGCTCCCAAATCTGAATGATAGCTTTGGGTCTGTGAGTGTGCGGTTGGATAGGAGTGTGTTATATCACAGGGTGAGAAATTGACAATTTAAGGAGGTTGGTTACAAAATAATATATATGTAACAAGATGGAAGGTTTAGGACGGAGTCGTCTTCTTCACCACAAGTTCAGGTGATTTTGTGTGATTGGTTTGAAAAGTTTACAACGCAGGACATGGGTGGCTGGTTATTGGGTTAGAAGTTAAAATAAATTTGTTGGCATCTCATAATTGGGTAGTTTAGGCTTAAAAGACCTTGAGGACTTTACTCTGTACTCCATTTTTTGCCTTGTTAACTTAGCATGCAGAAGCTCTCACGGCCAGTGAGGCTGTAACTGAGATAAGAAAGAATAAACACCGGAGTCCGAACAAGAATTCTGCCTCTCGTGCTTTTAATCCTGACCCTGAAGGGAGGAACCAAATAAAGCAAAGGGGTTCTCCCCATTCTGGCACTCCCAGCCAAGCTGGGTGTGCTGGCAAGGGAGTGTGCAAGGCAAAATGTCCCACGTGCCTGGGGTATTTACATCCTCAGGAGAACACCACAACTTCCTTTTTCAACAGCATCCCCTGGAGTTTCCTCCCCCTGCTTAGGCAGCTTCTTTTCTGCTTTTTCACAGATGAGGTAATTTTAAAGATATTTATCCAGAAACACTGTGAGGCTCCTGACATCAGGCCAGAGAGCACCACATTTGTTAGTCTGCTTTTTCCTGTTGCATAGTAACGAAATTTACAGAAATCTGTCAAAATGCAGAGCTAAGTAAATATGGCTTTAAATATTGAAACATTAATATCACGCAGATGAACATTTTGAGACTTTTTAGCATCACAATATTGGAAGACACAATGACCATCTTCTGAGAATTAGCTAATTACCAAAAAGATTAGAAGCGTTCCTAAGAAAATTTTTTCCCCTGTAGATTTTAGGGAAAACAATGGTGTCAAAGAGAGCTGGGACTTCTCAAGAGCTTGAGAAGAGTCAAATAAGGGGAATATAAGACAGAAAGACAAAAATGGAACTTCTTGAAAGCTGAGGGAAAGCCTGAATAGACAAGTCTAATGAAAGGAGATAAAATCTTACAGACCAGAGTAGAAACATTTGAGAACTAGATCCAAGATGAAATCCTCAGGCTACATGGGCTCCCATATGATCTGGGTAAGAAAGAGCTGGTTAATTTTCTTGAAAATTGGATTGCAAAAGCTTAACAGCTTGCAGTTGAAGATGACCCACTTTGCATTGAAAAGGCAGACAAAACCCTTTAAAATGATAAAAGAAGGGGGGAAAAAGAGGAAAAGAAAGAAATCCTGAGTAGGAGGCAGGAGGATGCTTGGCCTCTCAGATCAGAGATACGAGGGAAGGATCCTCCTCAAGGCAGCCTGTAAGGACAGTTACCTTATCCAATATACTTCATATTTCCTTCCATTTCTCTTTATTTCTTGTTCTTTCTGTCTCGCGGCAGCAAAGATTCAAACCAGCCCTGCCTAAGAAGAGAAGTGAGGGGACATTTCCACTTCTGTCTCACAGGAGATAAGGCCTCCCACCTGTTTCCCAGACAAGACTGGGAAGTGCAGGATATGCAATCCTGAGGCAGGAAATGCACACCTGCCACAGCATTCCCTGGCCTTTCAAAGTTCTACATTCAGAGTTCTACAGCTCTGAAAAATTCCCAGCAGAAGACATAGCCTAGTAGATAATGGTATTAATGAGACTTCATAACTGAGTTTTAAATCTCTTTTAGAAAAATACCTCATTGGCTAAAAAGTGTCCTGTCGGCTCCTGTTAGGCTCTTCACCACTGAATATCGAACGGTGTCAAGTAACAGGCAACAAACATTACATTTAGAAACGGGTAATGACCACAAATGTCCTGAGTTTTGCAAACCTGCACCTGTTCAGCAGCTCTGGAGACAAGAGCTGAGATATTTAGTGGCCCATATGGAAACGGAAACAAGCAAATCGCTCTGGCCTTACTTTCATCATAGACTGTTCAGCAACCAACTTTTTTCTCCTTTTTTACCTTCCAAATTCCATGACAGTCCTCCCAAATCACACAAACCCCCCAAGCCTACAACCTTTCAACAGCTTTTCCAAAGAAGTCCTGCATTCAACACCTGCTGGAACAACGCAAAGAAACCTTTGAGACTGTGGCATGTTGGATTAAAGTACCATAAAAATCTGCTATTTTTACCTGATTTTCTACTGCTATTAGGAGAGGCAGAAAGATAGAACTGTAACTTTTTATACATAACTGGGGGAATTTCACACTTCAAGGGTTTTCCTCATATCAATTTTCTTATTCATTTCCACTTAGATAAATGAACATGGGATTATGCAACACCTCATAGTTGAACAGCTGCCTCCAAATTTTAATTAAAAACATTCCAAACGTTATTAATTTTCAAACTTTCCGAACCCAGGTTTTTTTTGTAGTTCTACCTGTAGCTTGTTGATCTGCTCTAGGTGCCATTCTCAATTATTTGTAGATAATTTTTCTCCCAAGTACCACGTTATTCCATTTCTTCAGAGATGGATTGACACTGCCACTTCAAATTACTATTTATCCACTAGGTATTCAGTTTTAAGATATATAATTGACCTACAGTTGGAATAATCAATGCCCAGATTTCTTTGAAAGTCCTATATAAATATACAGTCTGATTTACCACACTGAGATTTTTATTTAAATCAAACATGTTGTTTCTCACTGGGAATGTAATGAAGGGAAAAAGAGAAGATAATTCAGCTTGAATACATAATTAGAGAGCTACTTCAATGAATTTTGAAACGATTCTCAGACTTCTTTCGGGGGTTTTTTGTTTCTTTTTTAAATACTTTTAAAGATTTTTGAAATGGTTAGTTGGAGAACATTGGCCTGCATTGAAAAATATAAAGTGGAGTGCATAATCTAAGGAACGCAACATTTGTGATAACTATTTGAAATTTTGTTTTTATACTGTCAAATCAAGTGTGTTTTAAAGTAGTCTCTTGTGAGTGTACGTAATGAAAAAAAATTCTACTTCAGCAGGTAATTTTTCGGGTGATTTGCTTGCAGCAAAACAAAATGCTCAGCTAAAAGGATAATAGAAAACCTAATGTGTTATTTCCATTTTTTAAGAAATGAGTATTGTTATGGTTAGAAACGAGTGATTTCTTTATTGGTGACTGAGAAAACAAGGCAGTGCCATATTTCTTTCTGCTCAGATAATGCTGCATCAGGAACCTCCTGCAATATCACTTAATTGTGTGACTGTCAGTGCTAGAATCCTGGGCTTTGACCCAATTTCCTTTCCCTTCCAGACTGGTATTCCCACATGCAAGAACCCCAACTCCCATCTACAGTGTGACACAGAGAAAGAATAAAATAACTTTTAAACTGTGTAAAGAATAAAATAACTTTAAACTGTGTAAAACTCCTCAGATGCCTCAGCACTTGAAAGTGCCACATACCCTTAGGTATAAATTTTTAATCCAGTTCACCAAGATCTCGCCACTCTTCACATCTACTTTCCATGCCATGATATTTTATTTTCTAAATGTTTGACAAAGTCACTTTCTGGATAAAGTTTGGGTCAGAACTGCAGGATTACGTATCTTTTTGCCTCTACCTCAATTTCTGCTCAGATGTATTTGTATTCTGCAGTGCCAACACCTTCCCAGTCCTCCCTGAACTCCCCTAGCAAAGCTGTTCTTCCTCCTAAACCCCCCACATGAAATGTACTTTCAGTTCAGTCACTTAAGGCAAGCAAGTTCCCTCAGTTCAAATTAAGCCACCTCTCTCTCTCTTTTGGAGATGATTATTTTGTCCCTTCCGCAGAAACACAAAGCAATCTTGGGCTGCACAGACCCAGAAGTGCTGTGATTGCAGCCCCAGGGGGACACCGAGCTGGGCTGGGAGCAGGGAGCAGCAGGTTTGGGGCAGATGATGGCTCTGCTGCTTGCCCAAACATCCCTGGATGGGGCAGCAGGTTTGGGGCAGATGATGGCTCTGCTGCTTGCCACCACCCCTGGATGGAGCTGGGCTGCTGGGGAGCAGCTGAGGCAGTTCCAGGGCAAAGCAGAAGCCGCTCCCCTTGTTCCTTTGATGTGCTGCCAACCAGGACACGGAGAGCTCCCAGAGACACAACTGGAGGCGCATTTGTGGCTCCCCTGTGCCACGGCCTCCTGCCCATCTCCTCACCTCGGTATCAGCATCCATCCTCCCTCGCCCCGGGTTTGCTCCCAGCCAGCCCCGGAGCACCTCAGACACTCCTGAAGTGCACAGCATAGGCATTAAACCCCCCGAACAACAACGCAGCACAAAAAGGCGGCACAGAATGTGAAATGCAGCAGAAGCCCAAAGGAAAAGGCCCGGGGCTCCGAGCAGCCAGCAGCAGCACAGCCGAGCAGTCGCTGCCACCCTGCAACTCCTGCACCCCACCAAACACCCTGGGTCACTGCATTTCCCTTCTGGGACTGCTGGGAAGACTTCCAGTCGTGTTATTCGGACACAGGCCACGGGCAGCAGGGAATAACACGTGAGCACCACGAATTACCCAAAAGGAAACCTTTGAAAAATGCAAAGGTTTTGGGTTTTCTTTATAAATTTCTGCTTAATATCTCAGACTGTTGTGACAAACATCAGCAAGCCAGAGTCGTGCACTGTCCCACAGCACACAGGACAAACAGAACTGTGAAAACTGCAAATACCAGGCTGTCAGAAAGGAGAAAGATCTGCAGAGAATTTAAAACGTTCTTTTCTCATGAAAATAAAATCACATTACAGTTTCACAAGAAAAAGCCTTCTAAGCAGTGGAGCAATCAGCAAAATTTGAATCCAAATCAGCAAAATAAGATCATTAACATCAATTTATATCGTTCAAGTCTTACCTTGTCTTCCTAGACCTTGATTATGAAGCTCCATCAGTGCCTTTTATACCTGGATGGGAAGAGAAGGGAAAGCAATGCTTAGTACACAAAAATTATTGCAAGTGATAAATAAGAGCTGTCAACAGGAGCTTAATTTCAATTTAGCAGTTAAACATTTCAATTCTCTATCAGCAACACAACTAAAATTTTACTCTAATGGGAAAATTATTTTTCTAACTTTATAGAATAGAAGAAAAATATGCTAACTCATTCTGGTGTCATAAAACTTCTGCTGTTATAACAATTTAGGATTTCATACATTTTCAAGATTCCAAAGTTGTTTTTTCCCAAAGAGAAAGGGATGACTCTTGTGCCTTTCAAAAAAGTATTTGAGATTTTACTTCAAATCAGAAAATGATGTTTGTTAGGACAATGCAGAAAACGTTAAGTCAAAATCACCCAACAGAGTACTTTGTTATATAATACTTGTATCATCTGTGTCCAGGCAAAAAGAACCCACGCTCCTATCGTGACAAGAGGAACCAGCTCCCAGCAAATATCATTACTGGGCACAGTTTGCATCCACTTTGCAAAATGAAGGATCCACACTGCATCACAGGGAGTCAGTATCTTACTAGAAAACATGGCTAAGCCAACCAGCACCATCAAAATGTAATTTCCAGATCTCTAGAAAGCTTTCTCCTTTGTCTACAAGCCATTCCACTGCTCCATCAACAACAAACACAACCTCCATCTGCAATTTCTACTCATGCTACCCAGTGAAAACCCATTTGAAATTCAGCAGATTCATCTATCTAATTCATCTATCAATTCAGCAGATTATTCAAGCAAAAACATTAAAAATAAAAAAAAAAAAAGAGTGGAGAAGAAGTGAAATCCTGGGTTCAGTAATTACAGCTACAGCTCACTTTATTTTGACCAATCAGCTCTTAATGGTTTAGCCTGGTAAGACGAAAGTCAATTAGTACTTCTTTAATAGACTAATCCTTCTGCTTTTAATTGTCATATCAATAATACTGGCATATCCCTAAAGAAAAGTCAATAGTTATTACATCAGCTAATTAAAATCTGACTTAGAAGGTAACTCACTGAAGGTTCTGCTCAGAAATTGCAAGTTCTTAGAACTAAAACAACTCTTCATGGGATGGGGTAGGGGAGGCTCATTTTCTTCTGTGAATCCACCAAAAATGTGTGGCTCTTCTTACTACTAGAAGTGACTTTTTTTCTTCTTTTAAATGAGAAGAACAGTAAAACAGATGGGTCTCCTGTGAAGTTGCACAAGATTCCCACCGGATAATATAAAATGCTGACAGGTAACAAAGGAATTCCACACTTGTTATTCACTGCAGATTAAAATTTAAACATCGTCTGAGCAAGCTAAGGATTTAAACCAATTTTCCTAGCATGGAATTATAAAACAAAATAACCTGAGATGGGAAATGATTGTTTGAGGATACAGGTCTACTAATGACTCCAGGAAAAAAAAAATCCTTATTTTCCCTAATGAGAGCAGGAAGACTATGAGGATGTTTCACATTCTTCTGCTGTTGCTGAATTTGAGAAGCTGTTGCAGGGGCTCTTAAGGCAGTCTGGGGAGCTGTGTGTTACCTGCTGGATAGAGCACTCCAACCAGACACAAAGAGAGATGAAATATTCCACGTACCATGTCGGAATTTTGTGAATGATGTTATTAAAGAAGTTATTTAATGGATTAAAAAAAGCCTGAAATAGAGGATAAGATAGAGTTTGATATTTGAGCCTTAGCCAAAATTGCTGTTATTTTTTCTGTTTTACTAGCAGATGATTAAAAAAAAAAATCTAGGATCTCTGAAACCCTAGATCTTTATGGTTGCACTCAATCTTTATAGTAAAACTGAAAAGCAAAAAGAAACTATGGAAACTTTGTTTCCACAGGGAGGGGAGACAAACCAATCAGAGAATTAGTATATCTAAATGAATGTACAGTAGAGAAAAAGTGGGAGGGGAAAAAGAACATCAGTCATTAAGAGGAGGAACTCTTAATTTTGGGGCTGGATGATCAACGATGCTTTTGGAAACACAGTAGTTTGTGGAGATTAAAGGAAACTCAAGTGCCTGAGCTAAATAACCTTGTATTTCAAGCTGAACAGCATGAAAAGCTGATTCTTCTCCAAATGCATTCCAAAAATATACAATATGTCCACAGGTCAATTTCTAAATAAATTATATGGATAACTGTACCATGAGCTCACATACAGATTTATTCATGGTGCACTCATAGCAAATACACCTCAAGCTGCAATTCCAGCCTGATCAGTATCTAAGGAAACTTCAGCCTAGGATTTACAGCACAGAATTGACCCCGGTGAGTTTCATAAAGGAGACTCTAAATACACAGGAGAAAAAAGAAATACAATTAACACACACCTTCAAATACACATGTTCTACATGAAATGACTTTTTATGCAGTTTAACACAGGTATTTATCAGTAAATTCTATTCATAGAATAGAATTTAACAGTAAATTCTATTATATTTAGAGAAGATAATTTTGGTATGTTAAAACCAATCAGAAGAAAGTAAAGCAAAACCATCAAGAAGTTGTTATGAAAGGAGAAATAGAACAAAACACATCATAAATGCCAGATTATTAATGTTCTACAACAGCACAAAGTGTTAGATCATCTCTAAAGGTGAAGACAAGAGATGCACAAACTAATGAGCTCAAATTTTGGCAAAGAGGACTTCTGGGAATAGGATCTCTTTATCCCTAGTCCTTCAGCTTCAGGGATATAAATCTCTAACAATTTTAACTTAGCTTTTTCCTAAAAAATGTTGATGGTGTTACGGTTTTTAGTGTGTGTGTATATATATATATATATGTATATATATATATATGAATTCATACACACACTATTGGTAAGTCTGGTTGGATGTTTTACCATAACAATAAATAGGAAGAGAAGCAACATTTGTGCTGTCTAGGAAAAAATAACTTCAATGCTTCTCCATGCAAAATCCACCCATTTCCTTCCTGCACTGTACCACATTGTTTTCACGGTTAGAAGAGCTAAAAAGACAGCCTAAAAAAATTACATTATTGCAGCCCTGGAACAGATTGCTTAGGGAAGGTGTGAAGTTACTATCATTAGAGATCTTTTAGTATGAGTTTTGCCAGCATCTATTTGTGCTTTGATTCCATCTTGCATAAGGAGAGGGCCCAGAGAACCTCCTGGGGTCCCTCCCTCTCTGCAGCTCCATTTTTTCACTTTGTGTCATGGAATGCAGGAGAGAAGTCAGAGGAAGTGCAATGGGATTTTTATTCATAGCAAATAATACTTATGAAAATAGAATGCAGGAGGCCTATCCATCACCTCTGTGATTTGACTACTAAACCACAATACTTCAAAGCACATAATCTCTTCCCTCATGACCCAGTAATGCGTTCAGGAAAAACTGCAAGAGCCAGAGATTTATTCCACTTCCAAGCCGTGTAGTTTGTTGTACAAACCAACCAACGCACAATATATATTAGAATTAAACCCTGTCCACCTCTTCAGAAACTACTCCAGGAAATTCATATCAAATCTGTCTGCTGCAGTTAGTTTTTGTGACAGAACCATTACAGAGAAATAAAGTGTCACTGGTGGAAGGAATGTCAAGCTGCTTTGAATTGGTTAAACAGCATCTGATGTCCTCAAGGATTAGAGTGCATTCTGACCCTGCCCTGCCAATCTGTTTAGCTTCTGACGCTCCACCATATGGGTCAGAGCGGGGGTTTCTCCTGCAATGCTACGTGACCCGGAACAGCCCGTGGCGCTCGCACGGCAAACGCTGGCGAGCGCCGCGAAGGCTGCGGCACGCAGCAAAGCCCTCCAACAGATGTGCCTGCGTGGGGCCTCTGCTCCGCTGAACGGGACTGCTCCCAGCCCTTAGCGGCCAGGAAGAGCAAACGAACACCCACCGGGGCGGGCTTCACCTGCACATGGCACTCCTGGGGACAAATGTCCCTTGGGAAACGCGGTCACAGCAAACGCTCACAACGTTTCTGGTATCGCCTTGAGACTCGGACGGGGTCACTTTTCACTGATCGTGGCACTTCATGGAAATCCCCATGGCTTGGTAGGCTAACAACGCTCCTGGGGAAAACGAAGAGGAGGTGATAAAAATGAAAAACTCCCGTTCAAGCTTAAGAAGAGCATTCTAAGCAAATAGCACACTGAAGTGGTCAGTGTGAGTAAAGAAAAGTTCTTTCTTATGATGTGGTTTAGCCAAGCAATCAGCAAGGTACATATTCCAAGTCAATAAACTATTGTTTGTTTGGTTTGGTGTTTTTTTTTTTTGCAAACTCTGTTATTACATTACAAAATTATACCTCTGAAGACAGGAGGAAAAAAAAAAAGTATGCTAAACTAGGCAAAAGAGATACAAAGTTTTAAGCCTGCCAAATGAGTAGATGCAAAGAAACTGGAACAATGTAGGAGCAAAGATGATCTCAATGAAGATGTATTAATGCATTCTTTAAACTTTCAAAACTTGTGGTTTCAATGGGAGTACCAGTCTAAAAATATCCAGGGCTGCAGAACCATACATAAACAATGAACAGAAGGAGCTTTGAAAGCTAGAAGGTTTTATCAAGATTTTATTTCCCTTTCTTCGTAAGATAAATTGGTCTGTGTTCATGATTAACGTTCACAAACGTGCAGTTTAAACCGAGAGAAACAACACAATCAAACATTCCATTCCTCACAAACTAATGACAATGTTACTGCAACAAAACACCACTAAACTCTACATAAAAAAAACTCTCTTCTGGAATATACATGTGCTTTAATCTCTAACATTAGCATGGGAGCTGTGGGAAATGGGAAAGCAGAGAAGAGGAATGGGGGGAGAGAAGCAATGCAGGGGAATTGGTGGCAGATCAGGAGGTCAAGCATCTCCAGCAGCTCTCTCACACTGCAGCACGCTGGAACGTCTCAAATTAGCAGAAATGGCTCGAAAGGATGCAAAGGGGTCAGGACTACATATCCAAGGAGGTGATTTTGGAGTGTTTACATCCCTGTAAGAGGCAGCAGTGTCACACAATGAAGGGGCTGTGGTTTGATTTTACAGACAACTGTGGGTGAGCTCGGGCAGGGGGCAGCCCCAGGTGGTGGGGACACTGCCTGTGCTGGGGTAATAATTGTCATTGTGAGTGCAGCTGGCACTGCCTGACCCCACACACCACAGTGTGCCAGACAAAACCCAGCCAGGGCCCCTTGCCTGGAAAAGCTGCACCAGGTGAGCGAGACACTTCAGCAGGGAAAGAAATCCTCAGCACCTACTACAGCCTTGCCTATTATACCTCTTTCTAAGAAATAATCGCCTGCTTCTCTTTGTCCTCACTCTTATGTTTTCCTTGCCCCTCCTACATCAAAAGAATAATAAAGTTGCATTTATTTCCCAATTTACAAAGTTGCTCTTCTGCACATTCACTGAGCCTCACCATCAAGACATTATTTATCAACCATGAGTTTCCTTCCCCACCTTTTCTTGGTTTTTTTGCTTAAGGGAAAGGTTGACTAGAAAACAAGAATTCAACGTAGTGAGAAACAAAGAGCTGGATAGCTTAGAAATGTTTTGCATAAACATCTCACAGCCCACACAAACAGACTGTAAATTCTGCAGATAAGGCTCTCACCTGCATTGTGGCAGACTCATGTTGGTATCACTGCTCTCCCTAATAAACACACCAGGAATGGAAGAACAGACACACTGACCTACTTAGCTCACTGTCTCCTCACTGACAAAGTCACATATTTAGTCACATATTTGATGTCTCCACCTGTAAGACAACAAGCTGCAGCTCAGGACATCCTGAAATATTTCTGTATCCAGCAGACTGTAAGACTGTCATGGTTTATTTTTCTTCTAAGAATTAGTATAGTTCTCTCTGAATCTGTGAAAACTCTTCACATCCAGAGCCTCCTCTGGCAAGGGGTTCCAAAGCTTTTACTAAAAAGACTTCCCAACTGAGTGCCTTCTCCAGCTCATTATTTCCAGTGGAGGGCTGAGTACCTGCCCAGGCTATCTGAGCTATCCTCGGTGTGCCTGAAGACCAAAGCTAAAAGCTCTCATTCTCTTTAGGAGGCATCCTGCTTCTTGCAATTACTGACACTCCCTAGCATGAGATTTGGTCCAGTGATTAAAGCACTTTACAAGACCTGGAAGAACCTAATAACTGGCAGTTTTCCAACAGAAAATATATTTTGCTGAACAATTCACATCGAGGCACTGGGACAGAGCAATGACCTTGTCCTCATCTTGGAGGAAATTCTGATTTCAAGTCCATCTCCTTTAGAAGGTACGAGGTGTCCCCAGGGATGGGAATGCAAAGACACACCACAGAGAGCAGAAGCTGCAGAATATTCCTGGACAGTCATTCCTTAACCCTCAGAACACACTGACTGATCACTGCACTGAACCAACACACCTCTGGATACTGTCTACAGGTAAAGAACATATCTGACAACGTTCATAGGACCGGCAAGACATGCCCCCAAAAATGTAAAATCACCACAAACTCTTGGGTGGTTTGGTTCCTTTGAGCCATGTGCCAGGCTGATCACACAACACCTTCACAGTCTGAATCAGTTGTCTGCTCAGCAGTTGACCCCTCTTTGAAAAAAGAGTGATCTAATACAATTCTGAGTTTACCGCTTAAGGACAGGATCAAAACAGGAATATCAAAGTGCTGTGCAGGCTGGAGCTTTCAGGGTGGTATCAACAATCAAGAAAGGGAGACCTGCAGCCTCTAGGGTCACTTGGTACAGAACAAATGAGAAAGGCACTCACAATACTGTCACAAAACCTCTTTGGCTACATTTTCCTATTTGCTCCGAATACAGGAGTGTTCAATATCTACCCATAATTCATTTAACTATGATCAACAAGAAAATTTCAATTCAGGATGATTACGTTATAGACTAAATTCCACCGTTTTTGTAAATCTAATTTCTTTTGTCCCATAATTCCAGAAAAAACATCAGCAAGCACAAATGACATTTTAAACAGCAATACTCACTGAGAGTATAAATAAACAAGTCAGCACCTATTACACAGACAGGAGCTCAAACTGGTTGGAGCTTTGACAAAAATCCGTCTAGACCTTTTCTTAAAAACAAGCACATCTAAAAAGATCAGAACAGCTTTTAAGCTCAAATGCCAGGTTTTTTTGAAAATACACAACAGAACAAATAATATTTGGTATGGGGAGAATTAAAAATGACTGAGAAAGATCAGAAATAAAGGAGATTTGTAGACAACCCTCTTTCTATTGCATCCTTGCAGGGTTTTCCCTTATTCCCAGGCTTGCTCTCAATGAAGCTGCTCTTCAGGGCTTCCAGAGTTGCAGAATTATGGTGCATGCTCTGGTGTACCTTTAGGAGAAATGCTTCATGTGCTCCCTCAGCAGTCTCAGCCCCTGCTCTGGAGGTTTCCTGCACTATTTTGTTCCTGCCTCAGCCGGCACAACAGGAATTTATTTCCTCTTGACTCTGTCCAAGAGAAGAAGCAACCTCGTGCCCCGTGGCTCCATCCCACCCTACATCAGGGCAAGGGGATTCTTCTCTGCCCAGCCACAGCCTCTTCAGGAATGCTGCAACATGCACAGGAACAAAACAGGCTCTGGCTGCAATAATTGCATCATATATCTCTTCAAACTGTAATTCTGCTGGCAAGTTTCTACAGCAAAATAGTACCACAGGATTACAGGATTTGGTTCTAAAACTAACTGTTCTAGAAACTGATGCATCAGTCAGGAGAAGATCTCAGATCAGCTGAACAGAAGGTCAGAGAGACTGGGTGCCAATAGGCAGAACTTCAAAAAAAAAAACTGGAGAAAAGCTCTACTATGTAAGTAAACCATATTTTATGGTCAATGGGCTGTAAAAGATGAGGCAGGAGGCTGTCACCAGGCTGGGTGACACAAGGGGCTTCCTCCTTAAGGCACCCTGTCCTTGTATCCAGAGCAGGACTTTGGGTTCACCCCAAATTGCCTTCTTTTGCTCTATTTACTCACAGTAGAACTAGCAAGTAGTCCACCTCCAATTGTAGGCACCACAAAGCATTTAACACAGAAATTCACTTAGAATCAGTCACCATACTTTCAATGGGAAAAAATCAAATATTTTTTTTCAAATAGTAAATTTTTTTCCTCAGTATTCAGATGATTTAGCTTATTTTGTTTTCAGCCAAGGATTGGCTAGGATTTTTTTTCTCTAAATTCTTCTTCCATCCATCCCAGCTTCAATAAAATTGAAATTTGTGAGCATATTTTCCAGAAATATCTAGTGGAAACTATTAAAAGAGGGGCAGATAATATTAGACTTCATTGGCAGGCTACCAGGAAGAAAAACATTCCAGCCAGAATGTTGTTATCTCAACTACTGTGAACAGAACTGGTCTCAAGTCAAATGACCTTCACAGATGTCCCCTTCCTCACTCTGAAACATTGCATTATTCTGTGTAACAACATCTGCTGGTGGAGACCTGGCCCGGACCTCTGAGCTGAGGCTGACAGAGAACAGCTCCTCACGTCACCTCGAAACCACCCTGAGAGCTCGGAACGCTGTCAAGCCCTCCTGTCAGATCTCATCCTCTCAGAAATTCAGGAGTTTTAAAAACGGAGCTCCTCTCTGGGAGGAGGTGCTCCATGTGCAGGCTCCTTCCTGGAGACCCTCCTGCCTTCCCCTGCCTCTGTGCCTCGTGCTGTGCAAACATTTCCCCGTGCTTGTTTTTCAAGTGACATCTCAGAGTGGAGCAGATATTCCCTCGAGTGCATTTTCTTTCTTTACCATCGCTCTCTTCTATACAAACAACAGACTGCTTTGCTGCTGCCCTTTAAATTTAGAGAATGAGAATCCCACACCGCAGATGCCTGGTGGTGGGGGAGGGCTGCTCTTCCACAAACTCGCTGGGAAGTCCAACGACCCCAGCCTCACCCACTGTCCCTCTCCAGAGCGTGCAGACCTCGAATCCTCCTCCTCTGAGGACGGCCCTCGGTCTGATTTACGGAACTGATGGAATGCAAGATCATCCTAAACACTCCTGAGCTGGTCTGCCGTTTTTTCCTGTACTATTTTTAATCCCAATGCAGTGATAATGTTGGGTAATTGTCTAGAAGGACTGAGGATTACTGGGGTTGAGCCTCCTGCAGGATTGTACCGTAGGAAAGGTGGGGTTTTTTGTATGCTGGTTTCGCATAAACAGTTAATCCCATAAAATAACACTGCAATACTGAAAGATTCAATTGTTTCCAGAAGTTTCAGCTATTTCACTGCCAATATATTTCTGCGAGGGTTCCTCAAAAGCACTGAGCAGGCTGCCAAAAGGAGCTGCAAATCTGACAGGAAGGAGACCCTCCAGGAAGACTTTCAAATCCTCAAAAGGAGGCAATAAGCAGTTTCATTTGGCAATTATTCTCCTCTGGTTCTAAAACTGGTATCTTCCTGCTTTTCAGAGAATTTTTCATGATGCCTTTCTTCTCTAGAAGTCAATGGCTTAGTCAATTTTCAATTTCAACGGCCTTAACAGCCATTGACTTTTTAAAAAAAACAAAGGCTTACTTAAACCTCTAGCTATGATTCCTCCAGCTACTAAAGCCGTGGTCAGCAGCCTCCACCACAAAAATAGCATTTCTGCCTCCTTACCCTCTAACCACTGCTGATCACAAGTCTGCCAACCCTGATACCTTCTTTTGCCTCTCTGTTCTCAGAGAAATGTTAGGTCAGGAAGTTAAAAAATATAAGAATTTTCTTTTTTCTCCTTGGTCGTTGTGTTCCTCTGGGATTTAAGGGACATTAGCTACGAGCTCTACTTTCACTGCAGAGAAAGGGAGAAGGCAAACATCAGAGCTGGATAAAGTGGTGGAATAAAAGCCAGTAAAGTGCTTTGATGACAAAGGTTATGCAAGCGTGAAGGAACACTTACACTTCTCATCGGTGGGGAGGAAGGGACTTTGAAGCACAATTTAATGGCCAAAAAATAGCCACAAGATGACCGAAAGTTTGGGGCTGGGTACGAGGTGCACCAGGGACAGGACACATGATGGCACCAGGAACCACCTGGGGTTATTCTGATGTGAACAAAGGAGCTGATAAAACACCAGGCCTCTAAGAACACACAGTTCTTGTTGTTTTATTCTCATTAAACCTCTAATTCTCGTGCCCAAACCTCAGCCAACATGCACACCCCAGAACCCTTCTCTCCAGGCTCTGCTGGGCAATTTGGAGATTCATAAGCAAGACCAGATGGAATACTGAAAACCAGACAATACCTGCCAGAGTAGAAGAGTCAAGACAAAACCAAAAGAATACTGTAAGCATCAAAATAAACGTCAAAAATTGATACTGAGGTATTTTTTTAAAACACTTAAAATTAACAAATTTGTCCTGCTGTACTGCTCCAATGAGAAATGGAGAACATGCCAAATAATGTAAAATAAAATTAGTATCTTCCTATATATATTAAAAAAAAATACTGGAAAAGAAAACTCTGTTTCTTGTTAAAACCAAGAATATTCAGGTCTGCTTTGCCTGAGATGTGACACCGGGCCAGGGCTCTCCACCTCCATGGCCTGTGGGACAGCCTGGGCCCTGCTCCTGCGTCACACACACCCAGCAGCGAGGCTGTCACCAACTGCTCGTGAAATCCTTCCCCCACTTAATGACCACGCGAGCCAGGAGATGGGAAATATCATATGGAGACCATTAAATCAACCACGATTTGCTTACTTAGCAACACTTCAGCAATTAAAAGTCTGGAATATGTGTACACGCATATAAATAAAAATAATGAGAGAAAAAGGACTTTTAAATCACCTATAAATTTCAGTCTCTCCTCCTGTTTTCTACAACCTGATTTATAAATCTAATATTTAAATTTCAAGCGACTTTTCACAAAAAGGAAAAAGAAAGAAAAAAAAAAAGGCAAGGCAACCAAGTAGAGGTCGTTAAAGCAGTTTTGGCTTCCTGCATTTTTTGTTTCCTTTGACTTTATAGTTGCAGTAGATTTTTCTGTCGTACAGAGGCCATGTTTCTAGAAATAATGGACTCTCTCAAGAAAAATTGCCTTTATTCTTAAAATCTCATAAAAATCAAACACAAATTATATCAAGTTCTCTTCCAAATTATGCCTTGAAATAATTTTGATGTATTTTAATAAATTTTTAAGTAATGTTTACTTCTGAAATGTAGCAATGGCTTATGACATTTCTTTGATCTATACTGAATTTTATCTATTTTTATTGTACTATAGAATGCACCTGGTTCATATATTGACATCTTTTGATGTACTGAAGTCTTCATATAATTTTTGTTACACATCATATTTTAAAAAAATGGGTTAAAAAACCATATGGAGAATATTTATATACTGCACACAGCAGATCACAAGTAAATTCAGTCAGTTTTTCATGAATAATAGAGAACAGAATTCTGATTGAAAACAACTCCATGCACCTGAAACCAGCAGCACTTAGAGCAGTAACCTGGGCTCTGTCCCAGCAGGTACAGGCTCTGTGCAAATCCCCATGTGGGTGCTCATTCCATGGGACCCAGAACCATGGAATGGGTTGGGCTGGAAAGGAGCCTAAAGCTCCTCCAGTGCCACCTCTGCCATGGC
>WAAG01077256.1:1932-18276 GCA_013390105.1 Tichodroma muraria
TCCCTCCTTGCACTGAACATACCTGAGAGAAAATTATTATCACTTGGTATTATTTAGAATGAATTTCCCTTTTCCTTTAAATTTTCTCAGTGTTTCTTTTGCTTTTAATTTTACTTTGGTATTTAATAAGTTTTCTGTGTTCATGATGTTGCACCATATCATCACAAAATACAAAACAGTTTCCCCAAAATGCATAGATGAATGTAAACCTTTTTTTAATTTATTTATTTAGGCATCGTACCAAACAAAACCATGCAGCCTTTCATTTTAAAAGTTGACATTCAACATGTACTTTATCAGGCTGCAGTCACCAGTAAGTACCAAGAGTAAACACAGAAACAATTTGATTAACTTTTAAAAGATTTTCTTTATAACGTTTCCATGTAAAAAAAGATACTGAAACTTTATGTCATAGAGTATTGAGGCTGAATGCCCCTCCCTTTAGTGACTCAAGTATACAACCGTAGAGCCACTGTTTTGCAGGACTGCAAACCTGCAGGTTCTCCCATATTTCTTTACCCCAATAATGGGTGGTGTCATTGAAATTTTTCCCATGTATTTTCTTGCTGGTGTAAATGTTGATATCAGCTGAGTATTTGAGGATACAAATAATCAGATAAGGTCCAATAAAACCAGGAATATGTCTAATGTACTGTGTAAACCATTATTGTCTTCAATACTTTATTTTGACTGGAAATAAGGTTATTAAATACCATAAACATGCATTTAAAATCCAATAGCAAACTGTATCTCTTACTATAGGAATTTTACTTGAGAATAGAATTTAAGAGATTGCAGTACTCTTTGGGAATAGATGGAGTCATGAGTAATGCTCAGGACAATAAAGGATAATGCAGTGGCATTACATAAGGCATATACTTCTGCAGCATATTGGAGAAATCTTGCCATCTTTTAAATTGTGGAGGGATTTGACATAGATTTTAATGTAGTTAGGATTTCAGTTGACAGTCTTAAAACATGAAAAAAGACTGTGTGTTCTTTCAGTACAAAAGACAAAGAATCAGAGGGTATGAAAACAGTTTTTATCTTCCCAATACTCAGTGTAAGGTAATTGACTTTCATCCATGAGAAACTGAATGATAGGTAAAGATCTGTGGAGAGAAGGAAATAAATTTAATGAGGTGTGCAACTAAAGAAAAGGTATTTTAAGCCATGAACAGAAACGTGACTACCAAAATAGCAGCTATAAAAAAGGAGCTGTAAAAAAAAGAACACTTGGAGATACTTATCCTCCATGACAAACCATGAGGAAGTATGAACATAATTTAATGGAACTTGTAAGCATGTTTTAGTCACTATTCTGCTATGTTAAGAACAGACTAATTGCTGTTGAAAATGAACAGAAACTAAAAGAGAAAAATGTAGGAAATGAAGAAGTTAGATTCCCTCTGAGTCTCTCAGAGGGAGAAAAGAATGTAGAATTTGTGTTAAAGCCAGAATTTGAGTTTAGAGAAATTAAGATATATTAAAGCAAATAAGTAAGTGTAAGTTTTAGTGTTAAGTAAGTAAAAAAATATTTCATGTTTTTTCTAAGTGCCTGAGTAGATGAAGTGCCCTAAGTTCCAGTTAAAAGTTCAGTGCTTCCCGCAAACATAACTAAAACATAGCAGAATATTGTTTTGCTTTCTTAAATAAAACCATAAATGTAGACAGATAAAACTATGTACACAGATAGATAAAGTGCTCAAATAGACACAAAAATGTGTGAGAACTAACACTGTCTTTTGCATTTTAAAGTATAATTTTATTAGGTGCAGAGAGATTGTTTTAGAATTGTGTATTTAGTTAATCGGTCAATTTAAGGTTAAAACCCTGATCTGGGGCCTGCTGTGGGCTGTTCTCTACACACTGCTCACTGTTCATTGTTGCTTACCTTTGTTTTCGCTCTCACACAAAGAAGAAAAGGACACACAGATGAAGAAGAAGAAGAAGAAGAGAGAAGAAAGTGTGGGAGCTGCTGCTTCTCCTGTTCAGACTCTATACCAAAAGCTGCAAGAGATGCTGCTGCTGCTTGGCCCAGGACTTTATACCAGGAAAAGCTGCAGGAGCAGCTGCCTCTGTCTGAGGCAAGCCAAAAACTTTAACACAGACTCTAATACTTTGAACTCTCGCCTTCATACTGATATATTCACGCAATAAATAATTTTACAGTAACCAATTACAGCTCATGGCTCACTGAGATCCCCAATCCATAAAATAACAACTTGACAGAAAAACAATATTTATATAATAAGTAATTTTATTAAGTTTTATATTAAATTTGCAGATGAAAAATTGAGAGGAGCTGTTATCTCCCTTGAAGGTGGAGAAGCTATGCAGAAAGACCTGGACAAACTGGAAGTCTGGACAATCACCAACTATAGGAAGTTTAATAAAAACAAGTGCTAGATTCTGCACCTGGGATGGTGCAACTCTGGATGCATGTACAGAATAGGGAATGAGAGGCTGGGGAAATCAGTGCTGCATAAAGGACCTTGGGGGCCCTGGCTGATGAAAGGTTGACCATGAGTCAGCAGTGCCCTGGCAGCCAGGAGGGCCAACCCTGTCCTGGGGTGCATCAGGCACAGCATCACAGCCAGGCAGGGGAGAGGATCGTCCTGCTCTGCTCTGAGCTGGGGCAGCCTCACCTCAAGTGCTGGGGGCAGGTTTGGGTGCCACAATATAAAAAAGACATTAAGGTCTTAGAGAGTGTCCAAAGGAGGACAACAAAGATGGTAAAGGGCCTTGAGGGGAAGCCTTTTGAGGTGCAGCTGAGGGCACTTGATCTGTTCAGCATGGAGGAGACCGAGGGGAGACCTCACTGCAGTTACAACTTCCTTATGAGGGGGTTCATCAGGTACTGATCTCTTCTCTGTGGTTACCAGTGACAGGACCCAAGGGAATGGCCTGAAGTTGTGTCAGGGGAGGTTTAGGTCAGATATCAGGAAAAGGTTTTTCACCCAGAGGGTGACTGGGAACTGGAACATGCTTCCCAGAGAAGTGGTCACAGCACCAATCTGTCAGATACTCTCCTAGAGGCTGCTCAGCACAATGCTGGCTGCCTTCAACATGGGGACAAAAAAGATTCTTAGTTTATCTGCAAGTAGAGAACCTGAGTTTTGTAATAATCATGTGTTCAAGAGTTTTTTTCATGATGATGGTTGATAACAACAATAAAAACATCGTAATTTATCTACAATGAAATAACTCTGTGAACTTGAACCCAAAGCATGATGCTACACTAGATGACCAGATTTTTAGTCTGTTGTTGGTGAAATTGATGTCCTATAGATATTGTCCACAAATGGACAAGATGGCTTTGCCCATCCCTCTCTTCTTTTAAATTTAAACAATAATTTAATCCATTGCAATTTTTATAGAAAAAGCTATTGACCAGAAGTCAGTGCCTGAAATTTCAAAATAGAGTCCTCAAATCTGAAAGCATATTTTAAGCATTTTAGTGTGCCTTCCTCTGTCTAAAAATTGTTATAGAATTTCAGACTGTAACTAGGAAATGGATGATGACTGGTATTTTTTTTTCTTAATTGAAAACATGACTCATTTCCAATCCTATGATGCTTATCTTGTCTGATAATGAGTGAGTTTAAAAAAAAAAAAATTATATTTGTTACTCTCTTTTTCCTGATAGAACCTCCTATATTTTATAGTCATTAATTTGGAGGTACTTAAGCTTGGTGATTTCTTTAAAACCTACTTAAAACCTGTTTTTATTAATCACTCTGGTTATTTTGTTGATATTCTGATGTTCATTAAAATTCACAAAATGTTCATTAAATTACCAGAAACAGAGACACACAGAGAGAAAATCACATTGAATTTATGCTATCCTTCAAACACATGCTCACTGTTAAGCAGAAGTTCACATTGAGAAAGATATTAAGAGTAGTGAAGGATTCTAGTCTGAACTGAAAATCTAAGAAAAGTAAAAAATCTATTTAGATTTGCATCACTATAGAAAATATTGAACTCAGATTTTTTCAAGTTGTAAACTTAAAAGACTATGTGAATTTGACATGCTCCTGCTTTGATCCATATTTTGTAACAAACCCCTCATAAATTCTTACAATAAACGTGACTACTTTTTTTGTCCCTTTTTGTCTTACTACCATGTCTTTTGCAGTTATACCATATTGGCAAGTAGATTATCAACAATATTTAAACTCTGTTCCTTGAGAAGATGGAAAGAATAATCAGGATTTCTATCCATGCAACTAAATACCTTTGCTCTTATTCCTAGAAGTCTTTAAATACTAAGTTATCTGGCTATATTTGGTCACAGAGATATCAAATTCCTGCAACTTTTTCTAATTACAATGAAGAATTATGACTAACTTTAAAATTGTTTCACAATTCAATAAAACCCTCAAAAACAAGGACATAAAAACCCCTTTAAAATAATTATTATGTATAAGTTAGTCTTTTAGAATGCATACTGATGTACAAATTAATTGCTATTTCAAAGACATTTTCTTTAAGGTGCATGCTACTCTGAATTGTGGAGTGTAGTAATTTGAAATCCAGACAGCTATAGAGGTAAGTAGTAAAAAACTAAAGTACTATTGACACACAGAAATTTTAATTTTCTACTTTTCTATTCTGGTCTTGTAAAAATACCCTGATAAATAGCAAACTAAATCCACTCAAATACTACAAGGTAACATGAAAAAGGAATTAATAATTATTTGAGGAAAAAAAAAACCAACAAGCATGTCTTTTTAATTGATATCATCTTGAAACCATGTGTCTTTCCACTGTTGTATCAGAAATTTGTATCACACAACAAAAGAAGAGACTGCACACAATCACTCAGTGGTTTTATAAGGAAAAAGGAGTTCCAGGGCCATTCTTTCATTCCAGTGTTTGGGAATTTAGATAAAAGCAAATAGTAAAAAATGCTGAATAGTAGTAATAACTTAGTACACAAATATGAAAATAACATTTGTAATCAAAGTCAATATTTTTCATTTGACAGGAAAAGAGCTTTTAGTTGTCTCAATGGATTCCGATCATATTTTGTCTCACAAGGATGTACTAATTATGGATTTTACCACCATTCATTTGAACTAGGAAAGAATTTATCTAAATTGCTATTTGTAATTCCATTTCTGGCCTTCTAAATAACTTCCAAAGGCTTGAGATGTTGCTAGACATTCCTCTTTTGAACAGCTTCAAGGCAGAGGTTATATCTGCCACATAAAACTTGCTGTCATCTTTAGAGCACTCAACGGTTTAGGCTTCATATGTGTTTATTTTTACAGGCTCTGCTGTTGCTGCACTCCTCTCTGCAGTGCAGCAGCTGTACCCTGGGGTTCAGCCAGCTCTGTACTGCAGGACGTCTGCCTGGCTTCTTTCAAGGACAAATATGATATGAATACTTAAAACTTGCATTGCCCCCATTTTCTACTTCATATACCTTTTCTGTAACACTTGAACAAAGTGTTTCAGAGAAACTTGAGAAACTGTTTCAGTGTTTGTCTATGAAAATAGGTTACTGCTTCTCTCTTCAGCTCCACTCTTTTATAAATCAACATAAAAATATTTATCAATAAATTCTGGTGTCAGTACTGTCCCATCAAAGAACTGTGGGAAGCCATACTGTGAAAAGTCTAATCCAATTGAAGTAAGCCAAGAAAAGGATACACTATATCTAGAAACTACACAATATATTTAAAAGGCTTTGAAAATCCCTCTACTTTGCTAAGCTCCTGAAGCAAGTTCTATGAGACAGTATGAAGTGAAAGATGTTTCTTGTGTTCACACTCACTAAAATAATTAATTCAAAAATAAAAATGTTCAACTGCAACTGTAATTCAGAGAGAGATGGTAAGTTTCACTGTCACATTAAAGCAATTTATACTGTATAGTTAACATAAGCCTACATTTGATACTCCCCCCAGAACAGGTTGCACAGTGTTAATCAAACATGTAAGTCAGATTTTTATTGAATGGGCTTTGCTGCACAATCTGTAACAAACCCATTTCTATAACTGCATTACTTTTTGCTTACTGAAAAGGAAATGACGAAGTAATGAGTCCTGAATTTGTGGAGTTCATGATTTCCACAATTCAGTAACCTGGAGGGGTACTGTGTATGAGATGATGCCTAGGAGATAGATAGGTCATGAAAGTGTGTTTTGTTTCTAACTGTTAGTATTTAATCTAATGGCCAGGAAAAGCTGGACAAAAAAAAGTCCTTTTAATGAAGATGTGATAGTTCAGGAGATGAAAGCCTAATATGCTCCAGAATACATAAATTTAAGAAACCCACCCTATTAGGTGACAGAATTCTGGACCCTTTTATCTCACATTTTCTGGGGAGTTTTGACATGTGGTTCTTTTTATGTTTCTGAGGGAGAAGTTGAATCTAGCACAGAATCCAAAATCACTAGAAACACGGAGTGACCATAAAGTAACAAAATCATAAGTGGGTTTATATGGTAATTCTTACAAACATTGAATTTGAACTGAAAATTTGTACTTTATTTTTTTTTTTTTTTTCTCTTGGAAGAGTGAAGGGAAATTTCTTTATTCTCCTTGATACAGAAGAATGCTCTTTTCAAATATCAAGTACCTCTTTTCAGGCTGGAGTACATCAGCATTGCTCTAGTGTTCATCATTCTCTCAAAGCCATTAGGAAAACTTCAGCATGCTGAAGTTTTTCTTAAATAACAACAACCACAACAAAAACCATTCACATTCTTCTTTTAAAAACAGTGAACATTTCTAACTCACCAGTTGTGGATCCTGATGCTAGTGCTACCTTTGAGCATATATACAATTTCTACACTGCCTGGTCCTTTGATAATGTACTCCAGTGAGGAATGTCAGCAGCACTCTGCCTTCTATGTCTATTATTTTCAGAGAGAATCCTTGATATCCTCAAGGTCTTTTCATTACAGACTCTCTGCTATTCCCTCTTCCTGTAGTAGGTAGTGCAAAAAATTGCCTGATAAAAACATGTGAACTATGCTCATCCAATAACTCCTCAAGAAACTTAAAAAACCTTAGTAAGTCTCACTATCCTACCCACACCTTAGGGAGAATCTGCAAAATTATTTTCAGTTTTAAAAGTATCTTTCCATTCTGTGCTTTTCCACCTTTCCTTCTTTCCTCATACCACTCATGTAGACACATTTTTTTCAAGAGTTCTTGTCAATATTGCCATGTCGCATGTTTTTCAGGAAAAAAAAAGATAAATTCCTATCACTACCTTTGTGACATCTGCTAGACAAACACATTAAAATGCATTAACCTTTTGTCTATAAGAATAGAATTTTGCAATGTGAGTTTGTGCACTACTACTGTCTCATCTCTGTCTCCTCTGAAAACTGGCACAATATTATTGCCTTATGTGTAAAGCACTTGGCAAACATTTAACAGGGCTCAATTCTAAAGCTCCTATTCTGATCCAATTTAAAGATGAAGTCTCTACAGAATTATTTTTTTTCCTGATAATAGAGGAAGTATTAAATAATTTCAGAGATTCACAGTCACAGTAGTTCAAATAATCTTACAAGTATGTTATTATTTCTATCCTTCCCAACCTGAACATGTGGTTCTTTCACATGACACTTGAAGCACCATCTGCCTAATCATAATCAACTTATTGTAAACTATCATTAGTGTAATACTATACAAAAGTCTCATCATCTCAATAGCAGGAACTTTAACTTTCTTTCTGGTTATTTTTCCCCTTCATTGTATAAATTGAAGGCAGAGAATTCTTTCATTGTTCTTAAATTAACTGCTCTCTCCCTCCCTCTTCCTCACTTAGCCTCTTGTTCCAGTAAAGAACTGGTATCTTCCTAATATGTGAAGGTTATTTTAGATTAAAAAAAATCCTGACCTTTATTCCTAACAAGTTTTGATATTTTCAACAATGCTTGAAAGACAATGTTCAAAGATAAAGTATTCTGGATTTTTCTAAGCAAAAATGAAATCACATTTTTTTTCTCATCTCTTCTAATATGTTTAGACATTTTATACTTTTGTTGCTTCCTTTAGTAGAGAAATAGCATTTCAGAAATAGGATTTTTTATACTGTAGACTGAAGAATAGAAATCTTCTCATATAAGTGTTTGTATATGTTTGCAAAATACAGATGGCAGTGGCAAGGGGTGGAGAGAACCTAAGAAAAAAACTCCTGTTTTTTCTTAAAAATACAATATACTGTAATTACAACACAATGGTTGGGCAGAGTAATGCTAATGAATGGAATATAATAAATAAAGAAACACTTGGGATGTTGTTATATGCATGCTTTATGTCATCAGCAATATGACATGACTCTAAATAAATGACACGAGGGGGAAAGCAATTATTGCAGTAAAGGACATTGTAAGTTTTGACTATCCTAAACTGAGCTGAGAAAAAACTGATCTAATGGCACTAGCGTAAAAATAGTTGTATGAACACTGGAGCATGAAAGCTAGTGAAAGATTTTTAATAGCACTGTGATTCTATTTTTGTCAAATGTATAGAGAAATAGCACCTTAAATTATAATACAGTAAATACTCTTGCTACCTCTTCATTTATGGCAAACAGCAACAGAATCCATTCTCTAACAAGCATTTTTCAATAAATTTAAATAGTGGAAATACTTTGAGGAATTGTCTTGAAAGATGCAGCTCTCTTTAAAGAGATACACCCAAGAGAAAGAGTTGTATATATTTTATAATATTTAAGTTTTCGACCCTGGTCTTCCCAGGTTCTCAAGTAAATAGGCATTTCCCTTAAGAGATCAAAATATTGCCATTTTTTCAATAATTTTCAGGATTCCAGAGGTAATTATGAAAGTTAGAATGCATGCATATAGCATCCAAAACTTAGACAAGAAGAAGCTGCAGGTAGAATTTCTTTATCTAAAGTATATCCGTACAAAAAAACCCAGAAGACAGGATTACGTAAATATAAAAAAGGTAAATATCATACATCTTTCTCACCCAAACCCCAAGATGTAGCCTTGGTGGAAGATCATGTCAGGGAATATTTAGGCAAATTTGACATACGTAAGTCCACGTGCCCTGGTGGGCTGCAGCTAGGAGCGCTGAGGAAGCTGGCTGGTGACATTGCCAGACCACTGTCACTCATTGATGATGTTCACCAGCTTTCTCTGCAGTTGTGGATGCATCCCCTCAAGGCCTATGAACTTTGGATGTCAACTTCCTCTAGGTGTTTGTCTTGGGGTGATTTATGATGTTTAGTCTATTCCCTGATCCTCTGCTTTATGCCAAAAAATGGTTGTTGTATCTTTAAAGTGTGGCCGAGTGGAGTGGGACATTTAGGATCTTTGGTGGCTTTCCCAAACCCTCAGTCCCCAGGCATCAGGGTTGTGATGCAGTCTGGGTTTTGCATGGCTGGCTTGGTTTTGTCAGCCCAGGCAAGTTTTTTTCCCTTTCCTGGCCATGGAGAAGATGCAGAAGCAATTATTCTGCAACTTTTTTAGGTGACAGCTTGTTATTCTGAGACCAGAGAAAATGGGACCTGCGGGAGAGGGGTCGGTCAGGATCAGCAAGAGAGGGGCCAGTCTATTCCGTCCCCAAACCTCAGGAAAGCTGAGCCAGGAAGAGAAAGCACACTCAGAGGCTCTAGCCCAGCTGCTTCATCTGCTGTGGAGAGGAGGTCAATGCCAGAGACTTACCATATCTTCATCTGCTGCCTGAACTGCTGTGTGAAGCTCCTGTTTGGGATTTTTTCCCTTGAGACAGACATTGGTGCCACCTTCCACCACATGGCATGAGCCAGTACTTTTTCCCTGGAATTTTGGGTTTGTTCTGGTGTGTGTGGGGAGGGGAGGGGTATAAGGTTTAATATCTGATAGTTTAATATCTAGAATTTATTTACTTTTTTTTTTCCACTTGTCTTGTGGGTGTTTGTTAATAAACCGTTAGGGTTTTTTTTCACTTTCATCCATTAATATTCATTTCCTATTGGTGGAAAGGCATTGTTGGAACCGTTTTAGAGAAGACAACTCATTCCAGAATGTCCGCTAAATTTTTCTCTAAATTGAGATAGTGTTCTCCAATTTTGAGATACAGTATTATATGACCTGATATAACATCAGGAAATATTTGACAGAAATGCTCCAAGGAGCTCCAGGACACAATGATAGAATACAGTTTAGCCATCAGGCACACTGTGATTGATAATTCCGTCACAGTGCAGACCTACTGCCAATTTTTGTACTTCACAACTGTATCTGCATTAAACTATGCTAGTCACTGCAGAGTATCACTGCTTTAGCTAAAAGAAACAAGTTAGTTTTGAAGTGTCTTATTTACTTTCTTTTAGCAATGCTTCATATTTTATTGAAATACTGTGAAGATGTCCCTTTTGAAACAAAAATGTACTGTCATGGGCTTCACATAGGAATCATTTAACCCTGCTTTCATGTATCATCTCAAAATCTAAGTAGAGAGCTGGGAGAAGGGCAAGAAATGTGTTGTTTGTTTTTTACAGTGAGACAAGAAAAAGGGAAATCATTAAGTTACCATTGGCAATAAAGAAAAGGGACTGTTCTGTGAGACTGAGCATATATCAGACAAAGACATGCCCTTTCCCTCCCTAACAGACCAGGTTATCAGTCAGAGTGACTTAACAGCCCTTTTTTATGGGGTCCTGCAGAATCACAATTTAGCAGACGGAGAAGCTCTTGCAAGTGAACCTCAAGCAGTTTTTCCCCCATCCCCCCTGAAGCTTGCTAAACCTTTTTTAGTGTTAAGTTGGTATTGACTTTTCATCTTCAAACTCCAGGCAAAGTAGTAAATTCATGTTTTGCACTATATCCTTCTCAATGAATTCCAAATGACTACATTGCCTCATGCCCAGGCATCAACTGCTTCACCCTAGGATAAAATGTATTTCAGCACTGTCCAATGCCCCTTTTCTACCAGTACCATCTCCATCAGAAGAGACACAAGACACAGTTGGCAGGCCAAGATTTTACCTTCACAACTATTATGTAAAACTAGAATATTATGTAAAACTAAAACTGAAACTAGACAGAAATATCAATTTGTGTTGTGGTTTTAGGTTGCCAATTTGAAATTCTTTAATCAAGAGCAAAGCAGGCTTAAACTTGAAAAGAATAGACTTTATTAACTAATATCAAAAGGGAAAAAACAAACAAACAAAAAAAACAAGAATCAGAATGAAACCTTCAAAACACTCTTCCTCCCTCCCCACATTTTCTTGTGTTCTCACTGACAACATATAGAAATCACATTCAGAATTTTCAGTCAGTTTTCTCAATTCTAGAAGTCTTTCATCAATTGTCTTAGGGATTGGAGCATCTCTTATTTGCTATGGGAAAAAAACAACAAAACAAACTCTGTACGAATAACAGCTGCCTGAAACATCTGCATTGTGAAGCTCTTCTCACGTTCACAGCCCATTCACAGCTGTGGTTTTGGGCCTAAATTGATGTATGGGGTTTATTTTTAAAGACAAACTGTTCAAAAACAAAGGTTTTCTTTATCTATCTTTAAGATTATCTTCATTGCAGGTAACAGAGATTCTCTTCCTCTTCTTGGGGCAGAGTCTTTATCACTTCATTTCTCTGTTCAAACTTTTCAGCAATCACAGCCACTTCAGCATTGGCTTACTCAACACTGCATTCCTTTGCTCAGGTCTACAATTTGAACTTTTCATCTCCCCATACTTCTCTATGGTTCAAAGGAAATGTCTCATTATATTATAGTCCATCACCATAGCTTATAAGATATTTTAATGTGGAAAATGAAACAACTCCTTATCTCCTTCTATCTAGAACATCACTTTCTTCACTGACTTTAATGTCTTCATGTGGTCTCTTTACATGTCTTCACTCTTGGCTTTTCTCTCACTCAAGACAAGATAGAAGCTTTCAGGTCTCATCTGTGCATTGAAAGAGTTAACAGAGGCAGCGGCCAGGCTAGAGCAGTCAGGTTATGCACTCCAACCTTTTCTCAGGGCTGTGGAATTGCAGGGCTGCTCCTGTCAGGAGCAGTCAGCCACTGTCTGGACTCTTGTGGCTGGGCAGAGGGGCTCGATGGACTCCTCTCTCCACCCCTCGGTCTCATCAGGTGAAACCGGCCCCGGAGCAAACCCCACTCAGGCAGCCTGACTTTGCCAGGGCCACCTCCCTGGTCTCAGCAGCATGATGTCTCGTGGCTCCAAGACAGCTCTGGGAAGCTCCCCCAGCAGCCATGCCGGTGGTGAGGGCAGCTGGGATTCCATCAGGCAGATCCCAGCGGCTGTGGCTCGGCCCAGCCATGGCTCGGCCCCGCGGCCTCCCCTCCCCCACCGGCCGCGCCAGGCCCGGCCCGGCCCAGCCAGGCCCCGAGGCCGCGGCGGAGCGGCCAGGCAGAGCCTGATACCTCTGCTCCAACCGGGAACCAGGAGAAGGGACTTTACCGGGTTCACACTTAGAATGTGTATTCACAAAGGCATACCCATGCTTTCATTGGTTTCATCAAGTGTCAATATTACACATTGGCCAATCAGGGCCAAACCATGACACCTATATGCTTATATGGATGAATAAGGGTCTCTCAGCAAAACACAAATGTAAAAATGAAGCCTACAAGAGATGGAATCAGGGGCATGAGTTAGGATAAATATAAAGACATTGTCAAAGCTTGCAGGGATTAGGTTAGAAGGGACTATGGCTCAGGTACTAATATAGAGGGAAATTCCGTTCAAGATCTTTATTCATGACTTGGGTGATGATCAAGTCTGTGGATAACTCAAAACGTTAGGGAGCTTTTCATACACCATGGCTGTGCAGCCATTCAGATGGTCAATTCAGACCCAGCAGCAGTACATGCTGGAGGACAATAGGCTGGAAATCAGCCTTGAAGAAAATGACACTGGGATCCTGGAAAACTACAAATTTAACATGTTCTACCAATGTTTCCAGTAGCAAGAAGGTCAGCAACATTTGGAACTGTACTACAGGAATACTGTCAGCTGGTCAAGGGGAGTTGACTGTTCTGCTTTACTGGTGAGGTCACGCCTAGAGTTCTGGGTCCATTCCTGGTCTTCACAGTATGAAAAAAGACATGGACACACTGGAGTGTGTCTGGTAAGGGACCATAAAAATTATTAAAGGGCTGCAGAATCTGTCATATGTGAGGCTGAAAGAGATGGGACTGCTCCGCCTGCAGAGAATGAGCCTTGAAGGGCTGGGGAGGGAGAAGGAAATAAGGAGATGATAAGGCTATTACAGAAGTTTTATTCCTTGTTTTTCTGTTTTTCTCATTTTGGGAGTAAAACTTAACACTCAAACCCAACAAACCAAAGTAACAAACAAAAATAAACACATCAAGAATGGCATCTTAATACCTTTAGCGTGATCTTGACTAGGAGAACAGAAGAAACCTTTTACCAATCTCCATGAAGAAAAATAAATAAAAAATCAGACTGCAAACAACATGCCTTTTGTAACTGTAAGGAAAGCTGAAAATAAATTAAAAAAAAATTTAAAAAAAGGAAGAAACTTAAAAATAATCTTGGCAAACAAAGTATTTGTTTGCTACTGTCTCCAGTGAAATAATGAGGTAACACATACTGCCAGGTCCAGAAGTGCACTTTCCCCTCACACAAGATTACATTGTTGTACTCAGGGTCAGCTTGCTGATTAAAGTTATTACAAAAAGCCAGAACAAACGTCAGTGGGGGTTCAGCTCTGCTTTTTTAGGCACTGTTTTTAAGCTGATGTCTTTGTTCCTGTCTCCCACCTGAACTATCTGTCACAGAGCAATAAGAAGGGTCAAAGCAAGGTGCGCCAGGCACAGAGAACCCCCTCACAGCCAGAAGGACAGTGACCTCACCAACGTGGTCACAGTCCACAATGCCTGAGCAAGGAGAATGGTTCTGAGACAATATGTAGGATCAGCAATCACTCAGTAAGATCACAGTAAGAAGATAAAGTCAAAATTGAAAAGTCAAGCCTACAGGATAGGATCAGGGAGGTGTAAAAGCATCTGAAGTGCCAGAGCAGGCATAGTGCAGCTTACAGGAGGTCTTGCAGGCAGGTCCCAAGCCAAGGTGGTGGAAGGGAACATCTGCTGAGGCTTATTCCAGCTCTTCACAGCAATCTTTCTACTTAACAACCTGGCAGTCAGCTAAATTTATAGAGGGAGGGAAGTGATCTCCAGGTCCTGACACATAACATAAGAATTCCCATTAAGATAATGATTCTTCAGTCAAGGAAAGAACTCTCCTAGAAAACATATCCTAACCTTCTTAGGGCAGAATGTAGACAGCTGAGAAGAATTTGGTGAGACAGACTCAAAATCAAATAAAAGCAAGTTTAGTTATTTTCCTTGTCTCTGAGGAAGAAATAGAGAAGTTCACATATTTTACACTGCTCTTACTTTTTCATTTATTCCCTATTACTCATCTGGGTTAATTACTAGTCTGCCCTTCACTGCACAACAAGAAGCATTTTTGTTTCTGATTACATTAAAATCTAAATCCATCATAACTACGTAGGGTTCATAACAATCCTTCATAACTGTAGGGTTTAGATCCTGGAAAGACTTCTAGGCAGCCCAGAAACTCTACCAAACTTCAATCAATTTTCTTGATGGGCAGTTGTTAATTTTGTGCTGAATATTCCTGATTAGGTAATAAAAGGTATTGTTGACAATAAATATACATGATGAGTAATTAAGATTGAAAATTAGTCCATTAAACAAAATCCTGCTAACCTTATTCTCACTACTCTTAATTGTATTTCAGGTTCAAAGACAGCAGTCACAGGATGTGGTTCAGATGCATTTGAAACCTTACATTTGTAAGTTTTTCAATATTAGGTATTTGTTAGGTAATTTCTACTTTATTTGGCAGGTGGTTCTATTTAAAAGATGACTGGCATGTTGCATTTGTTTGGGGCTTTTTTCTGTTTGTTTGATTTGGTTTGGTTTCATTGTGGTTCTTTATTTGTTTTAGTTTTTGGTTTTTTTTGCCAGTGAACTTCCAAGGAAAACTTAAACTACCTTAAATCAGAAAAGTTATGAATATGACTCCAAGTTAAAAAGTCAGTGTGTACTTGCAGTGAAGCATGACTGATGATGAATTTCTCCTGTGTCTTTTGTTTAGAGCCTTCTCTACTACACAGGACACATAATTTCTTGTAATAGGAAATACACCGGGATTCTGTGCACATTATCCTTTTTCTTCACTACAAGTGTGTCATTCATGTGTTAAACACTGTGTTCCAACAGTACTGCAACTCTGCCATCCATTAACAATTCAGGGTAATAATTCCCTGGGCTTTCTCTGTGCAAGCTAGAGAAATAAACTCAAAATCTGTTTTAAATAATTACATTGTTTTACAGTTTCTCTTTAGTTCCTTTATGTTTTCTTGGGCATACACCAGAAAAATCATATCTCCTATTCAAATTGATACATAATATGGAGCTCAGTTCTGAGTATTAGCTGTGTTTTATCAACTTCTCTTGCTTTTGTGCCTGGAGCGTTTTCTATTGTCTCCATTGTTCAATAGATAAATATTTGGATATTGTGAGTTTAAATATTGGATGACAGGAATCTCACAGGCTAAAGTTAAATCTTTTCTATAAGCCTGTTTGCCAGAATTTGAAACCCCAACAACAAAACTTCTACGATATGTTTTTTCAATGTACATAGGCAAAATTCTGTGGGCCGAATTCAATGACAAATTGCAATAAGTATTTCACAGAAGCATAGGGAGAGATATTATTTGTGCTATAACACTAATTACATTTTGCTCCTCATTGTGCAGTAAGCACATTTTCAACTTAAAGTCATCATTTAGACTGTTATGTGTCTTGTAAGTAAGCATTGTACACTGCATAGCATCTCGACTACCATTACTGCAGTGCCACTAATAATAATAAAAAATAAAGAAATTTATGCCAACATTTTCCTTCTGAAATTTAATCTTTATACCTTAACTAGAAGAAACTGTGATATACATTTTGAAAACAGAAAAAGATGAACACTGCCAGTCACGCAGTCTATAAATACATTATTAAGAATTTGTTGTGAATAGGTATGAAAATGTACATAATGCACTACTTAAAACAAATCAATAGTTACTATCAAGCTCCAAACAACATGAATTTAATCAAAATACATAATCCTTCTTGGACAACAAAATCCATAATAGGGGAGAATTGAGTGTGTGCAGGCAAACATCATCAATAGCTCAAGACGATTTAGGACACAGTCCAGTAGTGAATACTACTGCAGGAAAAGCAACTTTCCAAACTCTTGGCAAATTCCACATCCATACTATTGTATTTCTCCTTTCAAAATTGTTCCCAATTTGGTCCTTCTAAGCCTTGCAGTAATGG
>WAAG01077260.1:3685-45280 GCA_013390105.1 Tichodroma muraria
TGCTGTTTCACTTTAATTTTCTCCTTGGACAAGAGGAAGAAGAGTCCAGCATGGAAGTGTCAGACTTCGAAGGGCACTTTGTCTGCCGGACAAAGCCTCTACAGCACTAAGGCGAAGAAAGATTAGAGGATAAAAGTGTTTGCCAGGATCCCCTCTTCCTTTTCTTCTTCCTCTGTGTGTGTGCGTCTCTCCCTTTCGGGGAGGAGGTGAAAGGGAGGTCAAACCGTGCCTACTGACCTCTGCCCCTTGCCCCCTGTGAACCAGAGGGAAACCTTTGAAGTTGTAAAGTGCCCACAAAAACAGCAAACCAAACACGCCGCTGGCTTTCCCCTCCCCTTCTCCCGGCCGCCAGCTGCTTAATGGAAGGTGACAGTGCGGAGGCAGCGAGACGGGGGCTCGGCGCGCCGCACCTCCACCCCAGCCCCGGCGTGCACTTAATTGGCACCGTAAAAAGCCCACACACCCTGCACAAGGGAGAGGAGGCACCACCAAAAGGTGAAAACGAGCCCCCGCTGTCCCTCCTGCTGGCACTCTGTGCAGCTGCCATGTGGCGGAGGGAGAACTTGTGCCTGGGAAGTGTTGGGTGGAGGTGATGGGGGGCGTGCTGGAAGGTCACTGGTGGCTGGAAAGAGGTGGGAGAGGTTCCCTATGTCCCTGCTGGCCCTGTTGTGGCTTCTGCTGGTACAGGTCCTGGGCAGCACAGGCAGCAGCACCCTTGTGGGTGCTTGTGCTGCTCTTTCTGCTGTCACAGCCACAATATGGGAGTCAAGGTTCCATGAGAAACGGGCAGGGGAAACTGGAAAAGTACTTGCTTCTTTTTCCCTTGAAATTTGGGCCATTTCTGGAAGCAGTCCCAATGCCAACAGCAAGTCAAAATTTGTTGTATGTTGTCTCATGTGGCAGTCAGTAGGGCCCCCAAGCACAGAGCATATTAGCCTTGAATGAGAGGTGGGGTTTTTACTCTAATATTTGGAGCGTGGTGCTTGTGTTGTTTCTTTGTTGTCTTTGAGGTCTTCATCTTAGCTCTGGGAGGTGTAGCCTGAAACATTTTGGATGCTTTGAAAGGATAGGGAGTTTGTTCTCTTTTGTGTGTGAGCACCTTCTCTGTTTCCCCCTGGGCAGGGGGTTGTCCCTGTTGGGAGCTGGGTGGCCAAGCCGCAGCTGGTGGGGCCTGTGAGTCTCCACCTGAAGGAGTCTGAGTCGGGCAGAGTTTTGCTGTGAGCCCTGGTCTTCCTTCCAGCAAGCTGGTGCCTTGTATGAGATGCCAGATATTGCTTTGGCAGAGTGCTGCTTGCTTTTAAAATTTTCTAATTTGTCCGCTATCCACCAGCTCTTTCCTCTTGGTGTATTGCTGGGGTTTGCTGTTGCCCCCACTCACATGACATGGGGGTACTGCCCCAGGACCTCGAGAGCCTCCTCCCACAGAAGGCGAGTCGTTAAACTCTGCTGCTTTGTGCATAGGGTACCATTCTCATATACCAAAGATGATCCCTGAACCCCCAAAAGTCTGGCCCTGAAGCTCAGAAAACAAGGCTGGCTATTAGCTGAGCGAAAAAACAGCAAAAAGGAACAAATCGAAACCACCCATCAGCCACCTTTCCCATCTACTGCAGGTATGCTTATGCTGGCTGCAAAACAATTGCAGTCATGAGCCATGCACCAGTTCAGTAGTTTCAGCTGCCTTTTCCTGTGCTTAGTGTAGTTTCTACCCTTAGATGCTGGGCAGGAAATCCCAGCCCAAATGAAGTCAAACTGAGATTTGTCATTGACTTTGTGGAACCTGGGACTTTGCTCCTTATCTACAGCAGCAGCATTCAGGGATTCATATAGAATAAAACTCCTCTGGCTCTTGTTCTTCCTATGCTTCTGAGTGCCCAGATAAGCCCCGTGGGTTCCAGCTGGCATTTCTGATCTCATTCGTCTGGGGCCTGATAAGGTGTTACAATGTCCAATGTACAAAATCCTGTTCTGCAGTTTTACCTCCTCTTTTCCTGTATATATATATTTTTTCCTCATACTGGAAGAGAATGTGACATTCCTGGCTGATAACCTGTAAAGAATACAGTAGTTTACTATAGCAAAATAATTAATGTGCTGTGTGGTAGTAGTGACTGGTGCTCAATGCATCCAGAACCAAAACTGCTCTTTTTTAGATTTAGATTCAGCCATGTCCACCACAACTGTTGGTATGGGTTTAGTCAAAACCTTTTAGTCCTTCTGAGCTCAGTAAAATCTTCTGTGTCTTGTGTGCAGTTATTGTATGATCTCTCCATAACACCTCAATGGAGGATCTGATTTTATCATCTGGAATAGCTGGGCTTTTACTCCCTCTCCTTTTGAAAACAGGACTCTGTTTTATGTGCATGTCTAGTGATGTAGAATCTAGAAGCAGATTCTCCCTCTTCCATCTTAAATGTGTGCTAGACTTCATGCAAATTCTAAAATAAATTTAAAAAAATAAATAAAGAAAAGTACTGTTTGTTATAGCTTTGCCATTCCAGTCTATGAGGCAGCATCAGGTTCCCCATCTCAGATTCTGTTAAATTCTGTTATTTCCCTCTGGGCTCATACCATGCTTACCACATAGAGAAGATTTCAGGAATTTGCTGTCATTGTGTAATAGTCACCATTTAGTGTAGGGAACCTATGTCCAGCTGCCTAAACATTGAGTGTGGACTATGAAGAGGGGAAGGCACCTCTGGGGGTGGTTTGGACCACATAAGTAGAACAGGAGCTAGGTTCCTACCCTCTGGGCTCTGAATCATGTTCAAAAAATGACTGCCCCTCTCTCTGGAGTTTGCAGGGAGTCTCAGTTTCTAATTTGGATATCTCAGTGCGGTCCACATGGTGAAATAGTGTGAGGACCCCCCTGCGTGTTTACTTGAACATCCATTAGAATAAGGCTGTGCTCCCAGTGTCCTGGGGCTCCTCTTTGCGGGGAGCTTCTCTAGGAGTGACTTCTTGTTAATGTTTCACCTCAAGGTCCAACTTTGAAGTAGGACCTGCTTTCACAGATCTGTTTATTTGTATTTATTTAAGGGGTAGCTCTTTTCTGTCTCGTCTTCAGACTTGGTTCTCTTTGCATATGATGAAGTGAGTCACTGCTGTAATTTCTGTAACTGCCTGCTCATTGCAGCATTGTCAGGAGCCAGCGTCTCCATGGGTCTCCGCTCCACGTTTACCCTTGTGCAAAGTTTGACTTTGCGTCTTGAAGAAGTGTCTCATGCTTTAGTGCCAGGTGTGCTTCAGTTCCTTCCCTGCTTGCCAATGCCTTTGTTTAAGGAGGGCAGACAGTGCTGGCCGTCAGGAGGTTCTGCCCATGAGGAAGCCAAGTCCATCTCCTGCGATAACTTGGTTTGAGCCTGACTTTGTGTTACAGCACAAATTCACATTCCTAAAGAGTCTGAGTATTCCCGCTTTTATGACCCCAGATTTGTGGCCTAGGATGCCAGGAGACAAAAGGGCTACATTTTGTTCCATGATCAGAATATCAAAGCTCCTCCGTACTTGTCTGTCACTGGTTTGGCTGGGTGCTCTTAGGTAAGATAAATTCACCCCTGCCTGTCTTCGTGTGGCTGGCTGCAGTGCAAAACAATGACATTTCCTTTGCAAAATCCTCTATGGATTACAGCAATGCAAAGATTTTCCCCTTGAAAGAGTTTTAATATTATTTCATAGTTTTGCCTGCTATGTCCATATTAGAAGGTGAACATTCCTGTGAGTATGCTAACTCCCCATCAAGAGAATGGACCTTCTTGTTTTCCAAATATCTTTGTTTGGCAGCCTGTGATCCCCTCAATTGTCCTACAGTATGGGCACCCCTGCACCCAGGGTCTCAAGGCTTAACTCCTATGTCAGTTCTGGTCTGTGTGGTTTCATGTAGCACTTCCATTTGCTGCCCTTTTCCCACCCAGGCATTTAGGAGCTTCTCTTGTTCCTGTTTCATTAAACACTGATTTCATCTTGGTAGCCTGCAAAATAAATAGAAGTGTTGCAAATAACATGCCTTTGGGGGATTTTTTTTTCTGGGAGGGGGGCTGTTTGACCAAGCACTAAGCTAAGGACATTAATCTCAGATAAAATCTTTAAACCATCCTGCTGATGATCATATCAGCATCTCCTGATTCCAAAAAACTTTGTGTAGTCTTTGCTACTTTTGAAGAGTTTAAGAGATGAAAAGACAGCACCAAAACCTTCTCTTTTGATCTTAGTTCCTTCAGATACCTCTTCTAGTGTCCTAGAGATGGTGAGATGCTGCAAGATGTTTAAAGATTATCCAAAAACATGAAGGCCACATGGCTGGGGAGACTGGATGCTGATCTATGGTGCAAAGGCATTTTGTGATGATATTATTTTAGCAGGTGTTTCTCAGCTGCCTCTCACTTACCATTTTGGTACCTGTGGTGTCATGAGAATGTGGTGGGTGGGGTAACGTTGTCAATGCATAGTATGACTGCAAAATCTCCAAACACCAGAAGTTTTATCTCAGTGGACCAATGAGACCCGTGGTAAACAAAGGTCTGGCAATCTGTTTGCCCTGCCTGATACGCACTGCAGTCTACATGGCACGAGTCTTGGTGTTGTCAGGCTACTGTGTGATTTGTTTTTCTTCAAGTTTGAAGCTAGAAACCAACCCAGAAAAGCACGTTTATCTCTGCTTTGTATTTTCTCCTGCAGGTGACATTGAATTCACAACTGCCAGCCTTTGAAAACCAGATTTATTAAGCGCCAGATTTCTCTATCTCTTTTCTCAATTTATATCACCATCAACAGGGGTTGTAACCCCAGCAGAGAGCTTATATTTCAGTATCTAATGCTGGAATTCTTGTGCACCAGACAAACAGTGCAAGCTCTGGGACCTGCTGTAACGAGCACAGTTCTGGGAAGCATTGACTGCACCATTTTTAGTGTCCCTGCGTTTAAAGGGCAGGTTGATTTCTGCTGCTCGGCATTTAAAGGGCAGGTTGATTTCTGCTGCTTGACATCCATCAACACATAATCTGGTCAGCCTGTTCTTTGCTGAAATGTATGTTTTTATTTGCAATCTTCTCTAAAGAGAGTGTCAGAGTATGCAGGCACAGCAACGGGTTCACTGCCACACAGGTTCCCGTTACGTGCACTCCTGTACTGAACATAAAGCTTTAATTCCCCTTCTAGGAGGGACCTAAGCAAGCCAGAGTCCTGTGGTTGTACAAGCATTCACACACACAGTCTGAAGCCATCAAGGATTATTCCTGGAGTGATTAGGGACAAGTCCTAACAAGCCTTCATAATAATGCAGACTATTTAAAGCTTCTGAGGGCAGGATCATATGGCAAAGGGCAGGGTAAATGAAAACAGGGTAATTTCTGATGCCATGAACGTGCTAAAATGGGAGGTGGGGAATGTTTCTCTGAGTCTGTGGGGGGAGTTGACTGGAAGGAGGGGAACATTATAATAATAGTTAGCATTTATGTAACTCTTCACGTATTTAAACCACTGCACAAACACTGACTAGGGAGGAACTGGAATGCACTGCATGATACCCAAGGCAGAGCTATTTTATTTTTTTTCTTTTTTAGTATTGATCTAGGGTAACAAGTAGCTCTAGTGAGGGGAGCAGCAGCATGGCTTGCCTGGCACGTGAATGGGTGTCACTTATTGCAGCAGGGCCAGAGAGATGCAGAAAGAAATGGGTATGGCTGTGGTGAGTAGAGTATTCCCTGGGGAGCAATGGGGAGATCTGGCTCTGTCGTGCCTTCTTGTGTGCCCTTACAAAGGTGTGAAAGCCTTAAAGCGCCATGTGATTCTCCTTGATGTGACCACATTTTGCCCTTGGCTCACTGTTAGCTTGGCAAAATAGGTGAGCAAATAGGTGCAGTGATCAACAGCTGTGATTTCTCTTCCCATGGGGTTAAGGCCAGGTTGGGGGATTTGAAGTCAGGTGGAAAAAGGCATTTCCCCACGGCTATGATGGCACAATGAGGTGAGGCAACTCCAAGCCCAGCCCTACCGACAACAGGCCTATGAAAGGAGGAGCAGGGTGCTTGGCCACCCTCTTTTAGGACGTGTGTGTCGCCCGTCAGGTTGTCTGCCCTGCGCTGCTGGGAGCGAATCTGTGATGGTACAACCAGGGCAGCAGCAGCAAATCCTGGGCTACAACAGGCCTTGCTTGTGCATCGTTTCCCAGCATTAACCCAGGGTTTCTTTTTACTACCTGCAACCTCTTACACATTTCCTAGGTGGTTTCTTTTGTCTAGTGGTTGAGAGGCTCTTGTGAGGGCCTCAGTTCCAGGATGCCTGGATGCAGGTGCATCTGCTTTTGAAATGACTGGGAGTTGGGTGGATGACTGAAATGGCAGGGAAGATGGGAGGAGTCAAGCAACTTTTTTCTGGCTTCCTTGCTGAACTGAAAACTTTGAGGAATTCTCTTTTATTTTTTTCCATGCAGAATGAAGTATTCAAGGCTCTAGACTTAACACAAACAAAAAGAAAAGTGTATAGCAAGATAAAATCTCATTTCAAATGGAAAATTCAGCTTTTATCAAACAAAACAAAATGGCTTGATTTTTACTCACTTATGTTTATTTTCTTCCAGAAAGAACCAAGTCACCCGAATTACTAGGGTGGTTGTTTTTATCCACTGTTTAAAACCTTTGGTCAGTGAAAACATTTCCCTGAAATATTTCTCTTAGTGCTCCCTCTGAGCATCTCTATGTTCATCATGGTTTTTTCATGCAGGATGCAATACCAGGCTACCCACTCCTTCCAAGATCCTTCTTTTGAGTTTGATCTTTTCTGAAAGACTTTACAGAGGGCTGCCAAAGGAGTTGGGAGAAATCTTCTCAGTTCCAGTTTCTCCAGTGGATAGGAGAAACCATCTATTTAATTTTCTGTTTACAGCTCCCATTTCTTGTGCTGTGTCCAGGGTGCCGATGGATTGAGAGGGCTCCTGTGGTGTCCAGTCCTGGGTGGAGGTTCTTGTATCCCATGTGCCTGGATTTATGGTATATCTTGCTTATTTTTCCCAAGTGACATCTGAGTGCTATTTTACATAATGTTTCCTCTTCTCATTCAGGCTGTTGTGCAGCACTTAGCTGTTCCTGCTGACTCTCAGTTATGAAATATCTTCTCTCTAAATAGAAAGGCCTGTCTTGGTTCTTGAGAGCTTCCTGGGATGTTCCTACTTGTGGACTTTAAGTGCTGTGCAGAGGCCTTGCTCTCTGTAGTCTTGTTTTTGGCTGTTGCCAGAGCAGAGCTGTTACCTTGAGTATTTTCTTGTGCCAGTGCCCTCGGATGTTGCGCACATGAGCTGAACATTTGAGGGCCACCTTCTCTTGCCTTCTCCTGTGTACTCCACTGCTTGATACCGAACCTAGTGGCTTGGAATACTCACAAGAAGTGCCTTTGTCTTATTGACGGACTTGGCCCAGGTTGCAAATGTCAACCCAAGGTGTCAAAGTGAGTCACTGCACACACACGCATCTAGAGAGGATTTTCCATGCAACATGATGAAGTCATTGGCAGCCGTGTTGTGCAACTGTCCATCATGAATCATGGGGATCACTGACTGAGGAAGGCTCATGTAATTATCTCTAATGACATGAATATAGAACAAATTAATTAATAACTGACGTGTTCTTTCCACTCACTTGGCCCAAGTTGTCCCATTGGGCAGCCTAATGTTTTGTGTGTGTTGCTGGCAGGCTCCACAACACAGGAGTGGTTGGGACTCCACTCCTTTTGTGGGGGAGGTGAATGAGTCTGTTCCTTGACTAGGGGGATGTCAATGAATCTGGCCACTGGCAGGTAACTATGGAGCAGCAAGTCTTCCTAGCATCACCTCTGCTTTCTGGTGCACTCTCTTCCCCCTTGTTTCTTTGTTTTTTGTTGTTTTCTTTTTACATCAGTTTCCTAATCCATATTCCTCTCCTGCTTTTTGTCCCTGTTCTTTCACCCTGCCCTCACTCTCCCACTTTCCCTCTTCTGTTTCCTTTCCCCCTTGTTCTGCACAGAAAAAAAGTGCTAGAAGATAGTTTTTGTGTTTGTCAGCCAAAATTCTGCACTCTCTTCCTGTAAATATTTCAATTTCATCATGAGACAGCATTAGTTTGTTAGCATTTTTTTGACTGAATGGGCAACATATTCTTCTAATGTTTGTTTCTTCTGGGAAGTTTTTCTTGGTGTTTTTTAATGTCTTAGTGTTTTATTAGCATTTCCTCTTGCCAATATTTTGCTGTGGAGTGCTGCCTGGGCTTACTATGAATGTTTTGGTATGAGGCAAAGAGAATTCATATTTCTGGAGGATTTATTCCCTTGGTATGTGTTTTGGGCAAAACCCTGTCTCCATGAATATGCCAAAGGCAAAAATTCTCATGGATTCCTTTGAGGAGCACAACTGAGCCTTGCTTTTGCACCCGTGGAAGATTGCTGTGCCCACATGAGACCATGAGGGGAGAGGGCTGGCTTGGACGAGAACGAGTGGTACAGGGCTTGTGCGTGCCATGTCCGTGGGACAGGGCTCTGCTGAGACACACAACAGACCTGACCTGCTCACAGCACTGAAAGGCTCAGCATCACAAGCTTAACTCCCCACTTTTTGTGTAGCAAATCATCAAAACTTCTCAGAGCTCACGGTCGGTAATGCCGGCCTTGGCAGCATTAAAAAATCGTGAGTCAAGTCTTGAGAAACAGTGATGCTGAATGAAAACGATCACGAGACTGAAATATGTACCTGCTTTTTACAGCTGCTGCCTGGTTTGGGAGCCTATAACTGCATTCAGATGTTATCTCCAAGCTTTCCTCAGCATGCATGAAGGCTAGAAAATCTTTTTTATTAATAAAAATTTATTTTTATTAATCATTTTATTAATCATTTCCCCTGATTTCAAGACCTGGAGTGTGAGAAATGGACTGTCTCTCGAAACAGTTGGGGTAAAGCAGGGAGGGCTGCCATATTCTGAGGTGAGCTGGCATCCTGGGTGGAACACCAGTAGTGCAGGGTGGCGATGGGGAGATGCAAGACCTTGTCTTCACCTGGTTAACTTGGTTCTGTGGGATGGAAACCAGGGGGCTGTGTTTCAGCTGCTGATAAATGGGAGAAATTATGACTTTAGAGGGAAGGAAACTGAAAACTGAGGAGACCTGAGGCTGAGCATAACCTCTGCTGAAGTTGCATTGCTCTGAACAGGGTGACTACGACAGAGGTAGGGCTGGTAACAGGAGGTTGTGGCCAGGTGTTACAGAGACTGATGGCTCCTCTGAGATTCAGCATTAAAATGTTTCACAGAAAAACAGATAACATGTGGTATTCAGTGAGCTGAGCGCTTGGACCACACCTGGGCTGGGTTTCAGAGCTGACCATATCTGCAGGCAGCAAGAATTTGTTGCATGGACTGTGTGTGTGTTTGTGTTAAGCTCATCTAATAGTGTTTCCTGCTTTTGAGCACAGCTCAAAAAAAAAAAAAAAAGAAAGGTTCAGTTTTCTCATTTGACGGTAAAATGCAAGCAAGGCAAAAATTGAAAACCATCTCAGAAAAGCAGTAGAAAGCAGCTCTGGTAACTTCCAGTTTTAAAAGACACAAATTAAAATATTTGGTGAAAGTATTCTTTAATTTTCCTCCACACCTTCTCATCAGCTTTTATTCTGTTCTGCCATAGAAAGGGAGGCAACAGAGGAAGAATGAAGAAAAACAAAGCTGGAGAAGTTTCTTGTGTTTGTGGGGTTTTTTCACTTAAAAATTAGAAAAATTTGAGGAAGGGTAGGAGAAAATGCTCATAAATTTATTTTCTTTTGAAGAAAAACCACTGTTCATTTAAAAAAAAAATGTTTTGAACAATTCAGTTGTTATGTGAGTAATTCCATGCATGGAGAGAGAAGACTGGTTTCAGAATTCAAATTCTTCAATTCAGGATTCGAATTTAGAATTCTTGATTCTTTTAAAATACAAATGCAGGTAAACATATATGAGCTAGAGCAGTTCCTGCAGAATAATGAGGCTATTTATTTGGAGTAGCCCTTATTCCCCAGCTACTTATGATGTGTTTAGTTTTCAGTGCCTAACTGGAATGATGATTAAAACCTCTGTCTGGACAGCAGCCGCTTGCCTTCAAGGGTAGTCTAACTTCCATCTCCACCATAAATAGCTATATACAGTTTGCCATGTTTCTTCGAAGAAGTTTTTTGGACTGTCTTAACCTGATTTTCCAGGAATTTTGTCTCCCTTGTACTTGGAAAGTGTTATTAAGTGGTGCCTTTCTCTTTCCATGCCTATAACGCATCCCAAGGGTCCAGATGAAAGGCGAAGTCCAATGATTCACCACCGAACATAAGCACAGTAACATCAAAGCAAAGAGAGGAGCGGGGAAAGAGTTTATAACCAGGAGGCTGCTGAACAATGTAGACTCCTTCATGTGCATCCAGTTGTGGTGCCTCTTCCTAGGTCACTTTGGCTTGGAGCTGAAGGGCAGATCCATGGTGTACATGAGACCTGGATTTCGATGTGGTGCCAGCGTGTTGGGTTGGCATTCGGGAGAACCGAGGTGGAAATGGAAGCCAGACTACACGTGGCTCTTGGGTGTCTCTCTAAGTGATAAACCAGGTTAGAGAAGCATCTGCTTTTGAAACCCTCAAATAATCATCCTCTCCTCAACAATTCTTAATTAATAATCCTTTTCTTTCTGTCCCAGTGGGGTGCACTGTGCCATTTCTCAACAATGCATGCATTTTCTTTCCATTGAAATGCTATGGTTGGTGTTACAGTTTTCAAATTAAAAACTGAATGTGTTCAAATATTTTTTCCCACACAAACATTTCTTTGACTTGCAAAATTCTTTTCTGTTAGAAGTGTCAGAGTGGATTTTAACCCATTCTAAGAAACTTTCTGCTGTCAAAAATGACTAATATCCTAAACTCTCTTAAGAATTGTTTGTCCTCATTTTCCTTGCTGAAAAATGATGATTTCTGGAATTGTTTGGGTTTTTTTTTTTCCCTCCCTTTAGTATTCTGTTTATGTCTCCATAGTTTTTTCTCATCCCTGTATAGCACTAAACTTTGGAAAGAGTGATTTTTCTGAACATGGAAAGTAAAAGAAATGGCACAGTAGTTCAGCTGGGATTAAAGAAGTGATTTAAGCCAAGCCTGATCTATAGGGAGAACTTTTCTGGAACCAAAATGCTCCTACGTTTTTGTTTCTTTTTTTTAGTTTAATAACTTTGGAAGTTCAATGTACACTTCTGCAAGGACTTTCAAATGGATCTTGTTCGCTAATAAATTCCAAATAATTCTTGCTGCTTTTGGGCTTTTTCTCCATTAGATTTTATTGTAGGACTTTTTACATAATGGGAGAACACAAACAGGAGATTTGGAACCACAGTTTCAGAGCTCTTTGTTCTGAGGTTGGGAAATCAGTTTCCAGATGTGGACCATGTTGGCGTATTTTTTTTTTTTAGTTTTTTTTCCTTTTCTTTTGTGTGTGTATGTCTTTCTTCCTCTTTTGGCCAGGAGTGAGAGAAGGAAATTAAGATGATGAATGAAATAATGAAAATAATAAAATAACAATGGTCAAAATCCCCTTTGTTCATGAGTCGTGACTCAGCTGAGGGCAGCAGCAGGAGTGCTGCTCTGAGCCTTTGCTGATGTCAACAGCAGACATCACTATAGGACACATTTAGGTACTATGAGTGGAAGAGGTGGGGTCTGGGGGATGCGTGAAGAAATATGCTAAGGACTTAGAAGGATTCTTAGGTTCCTGTTCTCTCCCACGCTCTAATTTCTTTGTGCCACTCTGCAAAGACAACAGATCTCCCCAGCTGAGGGTTTTCCCAGCATGGGGTAGTCCACATATGGCAAAGTTGGCTTCTAAATTAACTTCCCACAGCACAGGGTGTGGAGGGGGTGGGCTGTCACCAGCTGATGGGGAGGAGAGCCGCTCTGAAAAGGACTCCCAAAAGTCAGGACAAACCCTTCTCGTGTTAGCAGCACTCTGGTATTGGCTCTGGAGTCAGTGCTCCAGGTGTCGGTGTGAGTCAGGCTGTCTCCTTTCTCCCTCCTCCTTCTGTCCTCTCCAAGGGAGAATTAAACACCACACAGAAGTGACATTGTGTGCTTACCCACCACAGTCCCCGTGGCTGGCCACCAAAAAGGCACCCCCAGTCTGGCTACTGAAGAACCCAGGGCTGGAGATGTCTGCAGGACAAAGCCCTTTGCCAGGGCTGCATGGGTGAGGACACTGGGAGTAAGATATATGAGTGTTGTACGTGCCACTGCATCTGTCGAGGCAATCGAGTCCTCCTCGGTGCCATCGCTTCTATTGTTCTGCAGGCGTCTGTTTCATTCCAGCAGGGGGAAGGACACCAAAATGACTTCTTGTTAGATATCCATTAGCAGGGCTTTAGCCAAGGATCTCTAGGAGCAAATTCTGAGGCAGTAAGCTGAGACTGAGGCTTTAAGTATTATGGGGAGGAGTTGCATTGTGTCTCTAATCCATCCACGTGCAGACACTTCCGTGGGGAGCTGTTGAGTCCCCTGGAACTGTTTGCTGTTGCCTGAGTTGATGACCTGGACCGATGCTGAAGGAAAGGGAGGAGAAGGGGGACTTAGCTCCGCTAGCTCTAAAGGTTTTTCCCCTCTGAAATCTCTGCTTTCAAGTTGTGGACACATCTGGAAGTAACAGCAAACATGTGTAGCCTGTGGGTTTTTGAGAATAGGAGATTCATATGCAAGGGTGGGAGGGGTTTGCTGTCCCTGTCCTGACAGTATGACCTTGGAGGCAACTGGAGAAAAACTGGAGGCAGAGGAAGAGCTCCCAAGATCAAAGAGAGGTGTCCATCCATCTCTGCCATTCCCTGGGGAGGAGCTGGGTTATTCTTGAATGTAATGGACATGCACAAAAGTTGTAACACATGACTCACTCTGGTGGTTATAATGAGATTTGCACCCCCTACTTTGGTGATGAGACACAAGGCTCAAGTCAGGTGGGTGATGGATGCCCAAAATAATCCTGACTGTGTCTTTACAGCTGTGGTTGCAGCTAGGATATTTATCATAGCCTGGGAATAATAAACTCTTTTACCTAAACTGGCCATTTAAGAATATAGTCTCAAAGAAAGTACAGCTCTGAGCCCCTTCACTGGCTGTAAAGATTGTTGAGCTAGAGAGCTTGGGAGGTATCAGGTAGCTTTGATTTATCATTAGATTTTTTGCTTTAGTCCTTTGTGGGTTTGGGTTTCCAGGGTTTGAAGCAGATTTTGGCCATGACAAGACTGCTGATCTATCTGCCTTTACATTAGTTTGACTCGACTATCCATCTTTACAATACATGGAAAGCTTTCAGCCTCAATAGTGGGATGAACTCTGCACTGGAGTCCCTAGTCTGGTCCTGCTTTTGGGGAATTTTAAACTCTGTTTGGAGAAAATTTTATTAGTATGCTGACTTTTTTTTTTATTTTATTTTTTTTCTTATATTCTGTTTAGATAGGATTCTTTCAGGAAGTGTCTTTAGGATTGTAATTTTTGTGATAGAGGAAGGAGTGTGAGCATGGCATCCTTGTTCTTGCAACAAAATATTCATTCAATAACAAAGTTTTTCTGGTGTCTCCTCCTGATGATTGAATTAAAGGGGACACCAGGATGCAGTAGCAAGTAAAAGAGAAGATAGTGTTTGACCTTTCTGTCCCAGCCTTTCCTCTGACAGGGGTACATGCTGTCTCATGATAAGATGGACAAGTATCATGAAATGGAGAAAAATTTTCCTTTAGATGTTTCTGTCAGAATAGCAAGAGTATTCTTCTGGGTTTGGTATCTCAGTGTCTTGGGAACAAGGAGGAACCTGATTTTTGCTGTGTCAACGTCTGTGTTTATTTGAGTGTTCTTTCCTTGACGTTGTTTCCTTTTGATTTTCCAATGCTATGAGAGAAGTCAAAATAGCAAGGGAAGCAGAAGTGACAATTCACGAGATTGCTGCTGGTTTCCAGCTGAATCTCTGTGCCTGTTTTTTCTTACTTCACAGGCACTTCCGAAGAGCTGTTGCCAGCAAATGGGAAACTCTGCTTACATGGAATTTGGTAATATTTAGGCAGGCTGAATCTGCATTTTCATTTGTAAGGATGAGCTGACTTCTAGAACTGGACTACTGTGACTTTCAAAGGCTTTTGAAAATTAGACTTTAAAACCCAGGAAGAGATGCCAGGTTTCCCGTGCTGTCTGTCTTGGTAGTGCAGCAGTCAGAGGAAGCACGGGTGATGCTTACAAACCTGGGCAGGAGTGACTCCTGAGCTGGAAGAAACGAGAAGGTATCTGACCAAAGATATTCATGTGGCACAGCCTCCTTGGGTCTGTAGCCAAAAAGGAGTCATATGCATTTCATTTGTCCCGTTTGTGTCCCATCGGGACACATTTCCTGGGGATCTGAATGGAGAATAATTTCTCAGAGGAACTACTATTCCTTAAGTCGTGTAAAACAAGACACGCAGTCCGTGTTGATGAGCAACCCAGCTTGCCCTTTAAGCATTTTCACGAATCCTTTGTATCTTTGAGTTGAATAGCTCCAATTGCATGGCAGGACAGAATGCCAGAATGAATGAAGAGGAAAAAGGAGGAACAATAACCTAAACCAAGCACTTATATTGAAAACAGGACACAGGGAAGAGCAAGTAACTGCTGGCTTCATAGGCCAGCTCTCTCCCTCCTGCAAATCTCTTTCATTGATGAGACAATGACAGAATAGAACAGAAGCATCTTTCAGATTGCAGACAGCATGCTGGCAGAGGAATGGACATAAGTATCAGAGATGACATGACTGGCCTTAGCCTGCAAATGTTACCTCCAGGCTCGTATTCATAAACAGGCTTCTGGTAGTTTGTTCAAGCAAGGAAAGTGAGTACATTTGTCACTCCACCAGCAGTGCAGCTGTGCAGGGCTTGCATGGGGTAATTGTCCTAGCACACAAATCCCAGATGCTGTCAAAGCCCTGTGTTAACCAACTAAAAAACTGTGATAGCACTGCTTAAGAAAACAGAAAGGGGAGGGAAAAAAAAAGAAAAAACCAAGAAAAACTAACTAATCGTCTTTAAAAAAGATAATTACTTTTGATGTCTGCATGGCCAGCTGTGATATCCGTCTGCTTTTCTCCTTCACAGCATTCTCAATGCTGCTGAAGGTATGGGTGAGAAATCCATGTGCTGGTTTCAAATTCAGCATGTGCCTTGAAATGAGAACTCAGATGGGCAATATCAGTGTGGTTGTAGAAGCATCGTTTCTTTAGCCTCAGTAATAGGAAGACAAAAACCTCATGTGTTTCAATAACCAGTTGCTAGTTAACAACTACTCACAGTCTTATTTAATCCTCGAGTGCTACTAGAGGAGCAGCGACATGATTGTTAAAAAACCACAGTCTTTCATTTCAAATATTTTCTGAGGTTTATTAATTGAGAAACGAATGTATCTAATGGGTCATAAATAATGAATCTGGGCAGACAACATACAAAATAAAACGTATAGGCCAAATACCACCTCTGGTTATATTGTGTAACCCAATGGAGAAGATACATGTAAATGAGAACAAGACGCAGCCCTGTAATTGTAATTATATAGAATCACAGAGAGCTCTCACCACAAAAAAGTCACTGAAATTGTCAAAATCCTGACTTCATGCCAGATACCTTGGGGCTGAATTTGACAACCACTGTGATGTGTTGTTTAAGGAGAGAACTCAAAGGAAGAAATGTACCTCTGTCCCGAAAACCTCTGCCTTGAGCTGGGCCAGCTGCCCAAAAGTGGTGTGCTGTATCACAGCATCTCAGTCTAACTACATGGCACATTTGTGCTCCTATGGTTTTCATTGATGCTTCGCCCTTTTTCTTTCTCTCCTCAATGACTCAGTCTTGAACCTACTAAGATGGTGGTGTTACTGCCTTTGAAGTTGAAGCAAGTCCTCCTTTCTGTCAGTTCAGGCATTTTGTGCACAAGGCACTAGTGGGTTTCATACCAGTCCGGTGCTTCCTCTGCCTGTTAGGACACTGGAAGTTTGGATCCCTGAAACCACAACCTTTGCTCATTTGGCTCAGTATAATGGTAGGAAAAAATTTGTGGTGCTACTCCCTTGAAGGCTGATGCTGGCAATGAAAGGAAATTCCTGGATTTGAATGCTTGTCTGTTTACTTATTTATTTACTTTTGTGTTCAGCAGTGGGAAAATATTTTCATCTTTCTCCTTGTCTTGTCAAGAACACTTTATTCATCACAGCGGGCACCAGAGTACAAAACTGGACTGCAATAATTTCTCCTCGTCCTGGTTCTCTCTTGGTCCTCAGCGAAATGCTGCAGGGCTGGCAGAAGACCCGTGAGGGATTTCTGAGGAAGAAATGGCCACCCTCATTCTGCAAGGCCACCCCAACCAGCTCATTCCTCCCATTGCCTTGGGATGTCGGCTCCCTCCCCGGGATGCTGGTGTGCCGCACATGGTGGATGGGGCTGCCAGCGCTTGCCTTGCCTCTCTGAATGGAGAGGGCATGCCCTGCCACTTCTCCTGCTCATCCTGCCTTCTGCTTTATCCTGTCTGTGAACTCCTGACCTTGATTGCTCCCTCTCCTGCCTGTGCTCCCCTCCCTCTTCCAAGCTCCAAGACGGTCTCGTGTTTCTTGGAATCCGGCAGCATGAGGGCTTCTTGTTGATTGGTATAAACAATCTTAAAGGTCACATTTCCCCCCCCCTGCAGAGGGAGTTGGGGTGTGTGTGTGTCTAAAATAAAAGGCTTCTCTCAAATTAACAACCACAAGGATGTAAACATGGAAGCCAAAGGGAGCTGTTCACTACCAGTGTGAGCGGTGCCAAAGAAGCCCCTGAGGGCTTCCTTGGGAAAGAAAATGTGGGCACAAGATGTGGCATGCTCTTGCGGCTGGCTGGGAGGGAGAGGTCAGGGTGCCAGGGGATGGTGGCAATCATGCCCTGTGTGAATGGTGACATTGGATTTGAGCAGCTTTGTTTGTGCCAGGGCTGGCGCTGGTCATCCCGCTAAGCTGGGGGGGGAATGCAGAAGTCAGGGTGGCTTTGAGCTGCAGGGGCAGGAGGCCTGGAGCTGTGAGACAGTGGATAGCATTTCACTCAGGCAGGCGCTGGGTGCCTTCCAGCTCCTAGAGCCGCTCGGCTGCCTTTGTGGGCTTCAGTGAGAATTGGGTCAGAGCCCTGTCTGGGGAGAAGCTTGTGGAAAACAGGCAAAAAGCAAATGTAGGTGCTCAGAGCTCATGTCTGCTTTGTGGCTGAATCACAGCCAGGTCTCCGCTCCAGAGGTTTACGTGCTCGGTTACGTGAGTTGAAGAACAGCAGGGAGTCGCACTTTCGACCAGCTTGGCTGTGCCAGGAAAACGCTTTGTAGGTGCAGGCTACACGGGGATGAGAATCCTTTAGCTGTCTAATCCAGGGAGAGAATTTAAATGCAAAAGGGCAGCACCTATTCACATCTTCAAAAATTGTCAGCTGTCCGAAAGACTGTGTAGGTTTAATGCTTTCTAGCCCGGTTCAGCTTGAAGCTTGTTAAAGCTGCTCTGCTCTGTGCTGCATCTGAGATTTTTCTCCTGTGGTATAGTGCAGGAGAGGAGGAATATTTTGGGATGCTGCATGGTAGCTGCTGCTTCTTTGCCAAGGCTTCAGAAGTGAGCAAGCTGAAAAGCTGTGTTTCAAACTGGCCCATGTCTTCAGGAAACACAGCAAAACTTCATGACGCAGCAAAACTTCATATCACAGCAAACTTCTCTGAATTGCAAGTTAGCATAAGCTCATTGAAGAGAAATCTGTAGAGGTTGCTGTATGTGTAGCGAAGTCATTCTAAGAAGTTGCTGAGTAAAAATTGCTGGAAGTGAACAGGGGAGAAAAGTACCAAATATGTCTGCTGAACTTTATTCCTCCTTTTGTGACCACTGCTAGAGACAAGATACCCAGTTACATGAGCTTTTAATCTGGCTCAGTAAGGCCACTCTTTATTTTCTATGTCTACCTCAGCTTTTTGATCAAAGGCCTGATCCCCTTTCTGAAGGAGATAACCAGGCACAACTCTCAGCAATGTGCATTAGTGGGCATGTTCATAACCCTGTCACTTTGGGTGGTGGTTGTAGGCATGCAGGGCAGATCTAATTACAGCATCCAAGACCTGAGAAAGTATTTTGTATGCTTTTACTAGCCAATTTTCTGAGGAAATAAGTTTGATGTGTATGTGTATTGTGAATGACCTCGTGATCCTGTGTGCTCCTCTATCTCCTTCCTAAAGACTCTTTAGCTGGTTCCATCCTAATTTGTGAAAGAAGTAGAGATTTAAAAGATAATCAAATTTCTACAGATACAATGAAATTTATAGCTGGTGAGGAGATGTTTCCCACCATTTAATGGCCGTTAATCTCAGAATTTACACAGACACGAAAAATCATGGAGTGAAGATGTTAGGAAAAAATCTCATGGGAAAAGCTTCCTGGGCTCAGCAAGCTGATCGAGGATACCATGTTTCATTAGATCTTCTGCTTTTTCTTATTTGTGTTATTTCCCTGAACCTCTACTTATCCCAGGTCAAGTCTCAAATGGAAGCAGAGTCTCAGAAAAAGCAGGAAAACCTTTTTTATTTTTTTGACTGGCATTACAATAGATCTTAGATGCCCAGAGATCAGGATTCTCTTGTTCTTGGGTGCTTTACGTCTCATACACAGCAAGATACAATCCCTGGTCTGAAAGGTTTAAAACATCAAATGCAGGCTGATGAGTGAAACTGGATCACCAGCTTACACTCTTGGTGTGCAATCCAGGCTTGAGGGCTTTGAACTTGCTTTCTCGTCCTGATCAAGAGTCCTTGGGGCCATGTGGTTCCAGCTATCCTTCTAAGAACTCCCCAAAATCTTGTCCAGATTGTAATTGAGCTTATGATGATCCTGGTGATACTCCCATCAAGTTAATGTTTGAAAAATTACATGCTGGGTATTTGCCTCCATGTCTAAATCAAAAATGATTGCCCAAGTACCTCCTTCTGCTTCAAATCACTTCTATTAGATGACAAATAGTCCACTTTTGTCTTCTGTGGGGTGGGGAAGGAAGGGAGGTGGCATGTTTGAGAGTATACATTTGTGTTTTAAACGGTATGGGTATTTTAACTATTGTGTATTTTGTTGGTCTGTTGCTAAAGGGCAACAAACTTCACTCCTGTTCCCAAATGTTGCATGGCTGGGAGATGAGATCACGCTGTGTGAGAGTCATTTGCTGATACATCACCTTTGTTTAAATTCCTAGCATGTTATGCTTCCTAACAAAAAAAAAAAAATGCCTGAAAGAACTACTGGTGGCCCAGAGTGATTGTAAATGTTGAGTTTGTCTCAATGCAAGTTTGAAAACTGGGCCAAAATTCCTCAAATTTGAAGTTTTGCTACAATTTCAGTACTGACAAGGACTTTGTGGGTTCATAAAGGACAAACTTTTCTAGTACCTGAAATACTAACCCCAGTCACATAAGCACATGTCAAAATTTTAATTAGTTTTAGCCAAGACTGCTGAAGGGCTTTCTATGCTTTCTGAGTCATCCTTGTAAGATGCTCCAAAGTGAGATCCATAAAACGGCAATTTTCCATGTGAAGGAAAAAAAGAGAGGAAAAACACCAAAAACTGCTTTTGTGAAGCACCAGTACATTTTAAGAGATAGACAGTGAGGAAGACTAGTCTGAGATCCTTCCCCTAAAGGATAGGCTCTGTAGAAGAAAGAAGGAAAAATTTCACGCCCAGATAATACGAGCCATTGTGGGCTTTTTTGCCATTATTTGAATCTTCAGTTTCAAGGAATCAGGACAGCTGATACTTTCTGTGACACATCTCATCTCATCAAACACTTTATTTTCTTCATGTCAAAGATTTCCACAGGAAATCTCCAGCCAAAATGTAATATTAGGCATGATTCTTCTCTCATTTCCACTGCACTAACAGTGTCTGAGTGGCAGGGCTAAACCTATTTTTTGTTAAAATCTCAGACTGTCAAGAACTGGCCCTTCTGCCAGAGTGGAGCGGGAAGCAGTTTGGAGAAGTCTGCATGCATATTTTCATAAGAGATGTCACGCTCAGGGGGAAGTTTGGATCCACAGGATATGGAGGCAAGGCAGTCCACTTCCCCCATGGCAAAGCTTCTCTTTTTTCGGAAAGTGTCCCTGCCCTGTGTCCTGGCAGGACTTGGGTCATGATCAAAATTCCATCCTGTCCCTCTGCTTCCTGCCCTTTCACCCATCACCAGAGTGATAAAACACCCGTCCAAAGGCACTGTGGAACTGATTGCTCTGTTGTATTCTCAGAAATTAAAAGTAACGTTGCAAAAGCTGGTTTTGTGGGAAGTTCAAAGGGACCATACTGGTGTGAGCTGCCCAGCATGTCAGGACTTTTGGTGTCTGAAATCTTTCATGATTTGATGAAAATTCCAGCCTCAATGCTTAGATTTTGATTTTGCATACACTGCTGTGTAGCAACATGAGAAATGGCAAGAACAGTCATGTTTGCACTAACAAAAATGTCCCTCAAGGAATGGATCCTTCAGATTTGAGGTTTTGGATTGATAGGCTCAAGCTGAGAGGTCGGACTGCTGGCTTCACGGGAGCAGAGGACGCTGTCCCTAGGAACAGATCACCACTCAGATACAAAAGAAGCTGCTCACTTTGAACAGCTGTCTCTTGAAGTTCTCTGTATTGTTCTGGACAACCTGCTCTAGGTGACTCTGCTTGACTAGGGTGGATTGATTCCCTCAAATGGTCCCTTTCTACCTCAGACATGCTGTGATTTAGCCTCTTAGCTTGGAGTGTATTTCTTAATCTGCAATGAGTTAATCTGGCTACTGGAAGCACTGTATCTGCAAGAGTACCACAGAATTACCCTTTATTAACCTTTTTATGTTCTACCTACCTAATTGTATGTAATTTCCATGTTTTCTCATGCTACACTTCAGTTCTAGACCAGGTAGCTAAGCAGTGTTAGGAGGTGATGTCCTGCAAACATATTTGGCAGCCGCCCCTTCCAGGCCATCCCTTTGGAGCAGCTCCTGCCTGTTTCTCAGTGCCATCCTGTCTGTGGCCCTGGTCAGGCTCAGCATGCCAAAGGAGACAAAGCCTCCTCCTGCATAGCTGGGGCATAGCTCAGCCACATTCTTCAATGACTGTTTTTCCCCAGTGACCTTACTCTACGGCTCTGGTGGTCAGTTGACCATTATGCTGCGAGCTTGCCCGCATTCCTCCACCCACTCAGGCAAGCTCTGCTCACTGGGAAGGGGCGGTGAGGCAGGGAGGAATCCGACCGTCTGGAGACTTATTCAAGGGAAACAGAAATTTCAGGCCTCTGGGGCTGTTTTGCCCATCACTTCTCCAGCAACGGGGCGGTTGGAGTAGCTGTGTGAAGAGGGTCTGACCACTGTGGTTGCCACACACCCTGCAGTGACAGGCATTCCCGTGGCAAGCCAGCAGGCTCCGCTTGTTGCCACACTACTTGGCCCTTTCCTCACGCTGAGAGGAAACACCAAGGAAAACAGCCTGGAGAAACCTTTTCAGAGCAGTTGCCACTTGTCATGTTTGTGGGAGCCTTGCAGTAACAGGTTTGGATCCTCAGTTCCTCCGTTTTGAAGGCTGTGAAGATTGCTAAGCTAAGGATCTTTAAACACAGTAAATCGTGCAGCTTGTCCGTTTTGAGAACCTTTTAATTTTGACCACTTAATGTGCAACTTCTAAAATAACAGTTTCAACTTCTTATATATGTGTGTGAGAGAGAAGGAGAGACTAGACATGAGCTAGATAGGGAGTTGCAATGCAGATGATTTTTCAACTCTGGAGCCAACTCAGATTACAGTGGGAGAAAGGTTTGTACAGTAAGAGGAGAAGGTTAGAATCCTGTGAGTTTATTACTACCACGGTTAGATTAGTAATGTTAAGGATTTGTGAAGAAGTGACTGTCAGGAAAATTTATGATTCTCATCGCTCACCCAGCCACTCTGCACATCCTGTATATTTTCTGACATACTTCCAACAGCATAAATATTAATAGAGTGATACTGACATTTAGGCCTGATCCAAGTCTCATTAAATTCAGTGGAAATGCTCCCATTGTCTTCAGTGGAAGATGGATCGTGGTCTTGAAAAGGAACAAAGGAGGTGAAAATACCAAGTGGGGCTTCGTGGGGCTAAATAATGTTGTTATTAAATCAGAACTCCTCAGCTTCCTGACTGAGCATTTCACTCTGTGACCTTTAACGTTAAATTATTGCCAAAACAGGAAGAAGAAATTAAGGCTTGATAAGGGTTGAGATGGTCACAGATTTTACCAGCCTCACTGATGGAATGTGACAATTTCTTCAATGGGAATGAGTTGGGCGTGAATTGTTCATCAGTCGTTTTGATTTATTCAGCCTTTCAGCCCCAGAGTTTGCAGCGGCAGGGATTACTAGAAACTCAGCAAAAGAAATTCTTTCTCCCATTTAGTTTATAACCTCTGCAGGTGCATGAAGAGTTACAGAGAGAGGATTAGATATTACAAAATGACTCCATTTACTTCATTGATGAGATAGCCCAGAATTTGCTGTGTGGATTCCATGTGAGAATCTATTGCAAAAGCTTTTTTGGCATTGAAATATCTTTCTCCTTTTCTAGATCAAAATCTTCCCCCCAAACCTTTCTTCACAGCAATTAGTTACAGCTGTGTTTTGCAAAGCCACCTAGGGAATTTGGATGTCCAGTTCCCATAAAGTTTAATGTGAATTTGGTTTCCAAGCAGCTTTGAAAGTTCAGCTGAGTTAGGACTGGAACCTCTTGGTTTTGATACAGTTCTGTACATGGAACCCCTACATCTCTGGATGACAAAAAAAAAAAGGATATTTTGAGTTTTTTTCATCACCTTGCAGAGCACAAGCCTCAATGAAAGAGCTGAACTGGAGCTTGCAGGACCTGCAAAATCTACACTTTGTGTCAAAAGAAGCAGAGGTAAATTTCCAGAGTTTTTCATGACTGGTAAGAGCAGATTTCCAAGAGAGTTCATCTTTGCAACAAAATACATGCCAGGTTTCCAAGGGATCCTTTTATGAAACCACAAATGTTGCATCTCAGTGCACTGAGTTCTCCTGAAAATCTGGTCAATGATGAAGGGATGTAGAAGACTCTGTACTCAGGAGTACCTGGCAAGTTTCAGGCCAGAACAAGCTGTAGGGTACATTTTCCTAGAGACTTATCAGTGAATGTGTGAACTTTGCCAACTGCGGCCACCCCCAGAATTTCTAGTTCTTCCTCTTGTCAATTAGGAGGCTCCTGTCTGATCTGTGAAGTACAAGCACAGGCAGACAGCCTGTCACATCTACTGCTTGAAGAAAAAATATACAGGAAGTAACAAATAGAAGATCCAAGTGGAATACCTCAAGAACTGCAAGGGTGAAAGTTTGACTTGCATTATGCACCACATGACATTCTCCTTGCTACCAGCACCTACAGAGGTGATACCTTCTCTGTCACCAGATTATGGCTCATGAGGACAGAGAGGTGGGAAACAAAAGAGAAGCCACTTCAGTGCAACTAGCTGGTGCAGAGGCCTCATGGAAAGAGATTGGTTATTTAAGCTGCAGACTTCTCAGAAAAGGAACACTTTAGAAATATTTCCTGTAGCTACACCAGGGGTCTACAGATCTTAGCCAACAATCTGGAGCCACACTGGTAAACAAACATGTACTGAAAAAAAACCCAACATATTTTGAGAAATAGGTCCAAGGCAACTTGGATGACTAGCTTTTCAGTGCTAGTACTCAGTGGCCACAAGAGCAATAAACCAAAAAAGATTCCCCTCTTAGTTAAAAACAGAAGCAGCTGTTTATGATCAGTCTTGTTTGGAGCCTCCAGCACTGTAAAACTAAACCTGCAGTGACCTGAGTGAATGTAAAGATTTTATGGGGCCACAAAATATATGCATGTTTGCAGTGGTGTAATAGAGAGGAGAAGCCGAACTGGAGGATTTGAGCCAGTCTCCCCACATCTTCTGTTTAAAAGTTAAATTGCACATAACCCCTCAAAGAATAGGAACAGAATGCTGCATTTTTTGAACTCTTGTCCCACTGCTTGCAATATTTGTCTTCCAGGCTTTTTACTTTGCTGTACCTCTACCCCTGAGCCCTGAAGAGTTCATGGAGTTCCTTGGCTGCCATGAAATCAGCAGGTACTGAAGGAAATGGTGTTGAGTGCTTAGGGGTGTGGCTTTCTATTCAGGCATGACCTGAGTAAAAGGATTTTGTGGTGCTGGTCAATCAGATGGAGTACACCAGAGAAAGCAGGAGACTTGGACTCCCATTCTTGTCATTCTTGATGACACCAGGCTATCATATACTGATACTTTAGAGGGAAGGGATGCCCTCCAGAGACACCTTGAGAGATTAGAGATGTGGGCTTATGTGAACCTCATGAAGTTCAGCAAGGCCAAGCGTAGGATTCTGCATCTGGATCAGGGCAATCCCAGACATGCGGGGCAGGCAATGAGTGGATTGTGAGCAGTCCTGCAGAGAAGGACTGGGGTGTGCTGGAGGATGAAAAGGTGGACGTGAGCGGGCCATGTGCGCTTCCAGCCAAGAAAGCCAGCAGCGTCCTGGGCTGCGTTAAAAGAATTGTGGCCAGCAGGTCATGAGAGGTTATTCCCCTCTCTACTCTGCTCTCATGAGTCACCACCCAAAGTATTGTGTTCATCAGGTCCCCAGTGTAAGAAAGACATGGACCTGCTGGAGTGAGTCCAGAGGAGGCAATGAAGATGACCAGAGTGCTGTAGCCCCTCTCCTCTGATGACAGGTTGAGAGAGTTGGGTTATTTAGCCCAGAGAAGGAAAGATAAGCCTCTGGGGAAACATTATAACAACCTTCCAGTATCAAAAGGAGATCTACAGGAAAGATGGGGAGGAACTTTTTATCAAGGAACGTTATGAGGGGTAAAGGTTTTAAACTGAAAGAGGTTAGATTCAAATCAGATATTAGGAAGAAATTATTTACAATGAGAGTGGTGAGGCATGGGAACAGGTTGCCCAGAGAAGCTGTGGATGCCCCATCCCTGGAAGTGCTGAAGGCCTGGCTGGATAGGACTTACAGCAACCCAGTTTAGTGGAAGGTGTCCTTGTTTGTGGCAGAGTGTTTGGAACTAGATGACCTTTAAGCTCCCTAATCTAAACAGTTCCATGATTTTAATGGCCTTCACAAAAATAATGATGGTTGGATGCTGTTGGTCAAATCATTTGTCACTTTTGTTATCAAATATTGTCTTACCCTTTAGGTCTGAAGAATGTCTTTTTTTCCCCCTGCATTATTTTTTTAAATTGAATTTTTTTTTCCAAAACATTTTTTGAAAGTTTTTTTGTTTTGTTTTGTTTTATTTTCTCTCTGGAGTGCTGCTTAGTGTGATCTGGATGTTGTCAGGTGGGTTCAAGTGGTTTTAAGCCTTGACCCACCACAGGAAAAAAGATAAGTGTGTCTTAGGTAAATACACATGTCTAGCTGAGGGACGTGGTGCTCAGTGGCTTTTTGTTCAGTTTTACTCAACTAGGAAAGGTTCTTTAGTCCTTAGAAAGCTAGGATGGAAAAAAATAAGTGAAGTGGTGTAAGGAAAAGGTGCTCACTTCATGAAGGTGAAGCTCACTACAGACCAGCAGAGGTGAGCTGTGGCTTCATTTGCCATGCAGCCCTTTTCCTCTGCATGAAATAAAAATTCTCTCTCCCCATCCCCCTTTGCATTGTTTCCTGTCTTCTCTTTTTTTCTCTTCCCGTCAAATATTTAAGCAGATATTTCCTTTTTGGTGGTGTGCCAGGGAGCATTCCAGCTCTGCCCCCTTTGAAAATAAAAAGGCTGACCCCCATTTCCATAACCAAGGAAGAGACAGGTAGCCTTTGTTTGTGTTCCTGAGCATGACTGTTTTTCTTAGATTTGCACCAAAAGAAGAGAAATGATGCTGTTATTCAGAGGAGGAGTTGGTCAGTGACCCCAGCAAATGCAGTAGCAATGGCAGCAAAATGGGTGGTATGAGCTGAACACTTTTTGGTGATGAACCTTTGGCTTTAGCCAATTCCTTCTCTTGCCCTCTTCCTCTCCTCTCCTTTCTCTCTCTCTCCAAGATTTCCCTATTTTCTTGTGTTTAAGGCACGTCAAACCCTGGAATAGCCCTCACAGGCATTAGTCACCAGTGATTAAAATAGCCACTAAGCAGGCAAGAGCCTGCAATGATTTGTGCTAAATTGGGTGTATCACTGTTTGTAGCAAGGGTTGCTAATTTGCAAACCTCCCTTGTTATTATCGTTGTTTTTATTAATAGCACCAAGGGGCTCCAGCTGACATTAAAATTCCATTTCATCCTCTGCAGTACAAAAGCAGGGAATAGAGGAGTTTGTCACCTCTATGGGCACTGTAAAAATCAGGAGAAATGAAGGGCTATCTGGTCCATACAGCTGAAGAACAGAGATCAAGTTGGAAGAGAGGGAGAGGGGAATGGCAGGCCTGAGAAATGGGCTTAGGTCCCCCTGGCTCTGAGCAGGTTCTCAGCTGGGTAACTGCTCACCAGCTCTCTGCTGGCAGCAGGGCACTTGGTGGCCTGTTGGTGCAGACAGAGCAGCTGCCAGAGTGCTGGGACTGAAGGGGGTACTTCTGGGAAGCCACAGAGTGTGCAAAGACGGAAAGAATTCAAAAACACCAAGTAAAAAGGCCACTTTGTTGAGGATCTGTGACAATAAACTCAGTTGAAAGTCTGGAAATCTTACCTTGGTCCGGAGAAATATATCCAAAATTGCAATTGCAGTTGTGTACTTGCCTTTTCTTACTTTCAGAATGATGACAGTAGTGCAACCTAACAGGGATTGTGTGTGGTTTAAGGGTCCAGTTTGATACGTGTACATGACCTTGGACTGCTCCCGGTGACCTGAGTGCAGAGTCCGTTTGCTAGTAAGGATGACTGCTGTAATACAGTGACTGAACCTATTTGTGATGAATGAACCTATTCATTAAACACATCAGGCTCCCCTCCGGTCAAAAGTATTGTTAGGGGTTAAGGTTTTCACTTCTAGCACCTAGAGGAAGCTGTAAGGATTTACCCCAGTTTGGAGCCCTTTAACTCCAATAGCAAAAAACCCCAGCCCTGTGGTTTTTATTGCTCGAAGTCTTGGGTTCTCTCCCTGCCAATGGCTCATGGATAATACATTCCTGTGATGCAGAACAGAAATTGGAAATCTTGTAGAAACAACTTGGGTCAGGCTGTGAGTATATCAGAAGGGTTTTTCCCTCTGTGTATCTGCTTCCAGCTGAGAGGAAGTAACAAAGAATGTGTTTAAAATCAATGGAATTAGACAAACTTCTTTGACGCATAATAAAGATTTGGATTTTTGGAGATTTTAAGTGAAGTTTTGGCTATGATTTTGTTTTGTCTGCAGTAGTCACATATCTCTAACTGTATAATAAACTACAAGATCTAAGCAGGCTTGCTAGAGGTCTGTGTTGCTCTCCAGCTGCCCACACTGACAGTAACAGTGGTGGCTTTACAGACAGGGCACATTCTAAACATTTGTTGTCAACTTGTGTGTTAACGTGTGGTGAGTTGAGTTAAGCAGAGAAATCAACCTGCAGCCAGTTTTAATACAGCAGTACATAATTTGAGGCAGCTGTCACGAGATTAAAACCATGAGAATTTTGCTCCCAGTGAAGGGGATCCCTGGTTTGGGAAAGCTGCTAATGAAGCATTGAATGCTGTGATGTGATTAGTCTCCTTGCCATTGACAAGGCCTGAGCACTGAACTTCAAGTGAAGTGTGTTTTTGGAGTGAGGGGAGAGTGTGTGGGAAATGTTGTACCAAGCCGTGAGTGTGGAAAGCCAAGGAAGTTGAGTGATGAGGTTTAGGAAGGCTTCAAAGTGGCTGTGGATGGATGTGCAGCGGAAGGATGAAGTGAGGGTGAGCTGTGAAAATTACTCTCAAACATCGCTTGTCTGCAGCCAATTTATTTTGGTTTTCCTGAGAAAACGTCGTGGAGATAGAGAAAGGACATTTGGCTGCTGGATTCTCCAGCAAGGAGTGTGGCAGTTTGGGTTTGGTAACTCCAGGGAGCCAGAGGTGAAAGTGGAGCTGGTGTGGCTGGCTTATCCCAGCTGTGGGATCTGGGGAGACAGTGCTTTCCAAGGCACTATGCTGATGTGCTGACACTCTGGCCAGCTCGTGCTATTGTATCTTGGACTGTCCCTTTGGGGGTTTATCCTGCTCAGTGGTTTTACCTCTCACTTGATTACTGAGGGCAAAGGATGCAAAGAATCTGTGATGCAGCAAAGCTACCTTTCATTTTCAGTTCCAAAGAGACAACCTCAAAATATTCTGAGAATCTGCCCTGGGGGAAAGAAATCTCCAAACCTCCTACCAAGGTACAACCACAGCTTACCTCTTTTTAGTGAGGTAAGCACTCTCATTAGATCCTTCCCAAGCCATGTCTGAGCTACAGACTCTCTTCCTTGGGTACCCTAGATGGAGGGGAGAGGGGGAAGAAAAAAAAAAAAAAAAGAGAAAGAAAAACCCAGCCCAACTCATTTTCCAAATGCTGTTCAGTCTGCACTGGTTATATGATGTGATTGATAAAGTTGAGGAGTGAGCTGAGGTCAGAGCCCCAGGATGCCAGCTCCTCACCCCATGAAGGAGCTTTTTGTGTGTACGTGCATGTGCATGGAGGACGAAGGTTGTGTTTGTTTCTTGAAAAACCCTCAGACACTCTCCAAAGAATTCCAAATTTAAAGCAGTGTAAAATGCTCCATCAAACATGTTTTACAGTCTTGACATTGCTGCCTGTGAAATCTACTCCAGTGACTGTTTCTGAGACTTTTTGAATAATCTCTTGATTGTGCTTTACTTGCTGTTGGGCAGAGTCATTGTGGAAAATGGGGCAGTTGTTTTATAGTCCTGTCTGGATGGGGAAGCCTTGGAGGAAGACTGTTTCACCCAAGGTCACTCAAAACGTGTAAAACATATTCTGCCTCCAAAAAGAAACAAGATAGATACATATGGCTGGGCTAGGGGATGAAGCAGGAGTAAACGAGGCCTCTGGGGCTGAGGACTTGCTTTCAAATTGAACAGGGATCACAGTGTAGTGGTCACATAGAGATGTTTTTCTGAAGCTTTTCTTGTTTCTCCATAGTGCCCAGGAGTGGGACCAGTCACGGTGGGAGCCACAAGGGAGATTTCTGTCGATCAGATGGGAAATCACTGGATGCCCTCAGGACTGGTGAGTTCCTAGAGTCAGTAACAATGCTGTTAACTTAAACAGAGCTACTCCGTCCTGGGCCCTTGCCAATTGTCTGCTGTTCGTGTAGTAAAGGGACTCTCTGGTGGCTCATTAAGGGCAGCTCCATTGTATTACAAACATTTTTTTCACCTGCTTTGTGTCTTGTATGAAATATCCAAGACTAGGACTTTCAAATCTGCCCAAAAGTCGGGGGAGCAGAACTCCTACTGGTTGATTTGGTCTAGGTGTGGTACTGGTGTAGCAGAGTCGAAATGTGCTGCGATAGGACATGATCTCATCATCACTATGCCCAACAGGAAAATAAACATTTCATCTCTGTCTCAGTATTTTTTCCAGTAATATCTTGACTCTGGCTTAGCCTTTATGTAGCAGCTCAAACCCATTATTCTGTGACATTTCTTCCTTTCTACAAATAAACAGAATGGAAGAGAGAGGAAGTATGGCCAAGCACTATAATGTTAGGAGCAATAAGACAAAATTAGGCATGGCAAAATTGTAGTTCAGTCTGAAGGAAGAAGAGTTGTGATGTGTAACACATCACCTGTGGCTAGGACTTGACAGTACTGTGCTCATACAGAGACAGTTCCTGCCTTGAATCATTTACAGTCCAGAGAGATGACAAGTGATATATGACAAGCAATCCTTCCTTTTCAGAGGAAGAATTTGGGCACACAGGGTTAATTGTTTTCCTTTGTAAGTCAGCAGGATCTTTGCTGCAGCCAGGAGTAGAGTTTCACTGTAAGCTGTTTGGCCAAGCTGCGTGTGGCAGGTTTGTCTCAGTGCCTTACCCATCCTTCTTCAGTCTGGTCTTCACCTTTAAAATGTGAGTGATCATTGTAAAGTTACCTAAAGTAACCTAAAACGAGGAAACCCAGGCTTGAGCGTTGTGCCTGATCTCGTGCATTTCTATGTAGTCTCTCCTCCCTTTGCATGCTCAAGCACTAAGGCACTGCAGGCAAAACCAGTGGGTGTGCTACAGCTGGCAGCAGATTGTCACTCCAGGGCAGAGACACCCTGAGCCACCCTCAGCTCTGATGAACAGGACATGCTCTGGGAAAGCCTCTGAAATATGGGTGCAGAAGTGCAGGATGGCTCTCACACTTGGGGCCAGCTCAAGCCTTATGTGGTGTGATTGTGGTCAAGTCCTTATGCCAGGGAGCAGGCTCTGAGCAGCACAGCAGCTGTTATCCGAATAGTTTGGGACATTTTCGTGGAGAAGTGTCTGGTGGGAGTATGGAACTCTGATCTTGTCTTTCAGCACTAATGCTCACTCCCAGGCTGGCTGGCTTGAGGCTGGAGCCAGACTGCAATTGCCCAAGTTATTTCTGCAATGAGGAATATATGCAGAGTCAAGCAGAAAGCATCTCGGAAGAAATGAATTACCAGCCAAATATAGATTATTTCATTTTGAGGGACGTCATCCAATCTACTCAGCTTCTCAGTCATTCAGCAACTTTTAATGTCTATTAATGCCTATATTTATTATAATCATGCATACTGAAAGTTCAGCCTGTATTACGTCTTTATTGCTTGTTCTTGGCATATAACGTTAGACAGGGCAATGCCTTTTCTTTTTTCTTTTTTCTTTGAGGCACTGAGTGCACAAATTCTTCATGTATAAGTCTTTCCCAGTGGATTTTAGCTCCTTTTTGTGTAGCAACAGGCTAGGAGAGGGTAGAGACACTTGGGTTATTTTCGAAGGGGGCTAGTTACTTTTAAATGCATTTTCTGGCACTGATTCAGCAAACCGTACGTGTATTTATTTATGATATCTTTGAAGGGATTTAAGCGTGTGCTTGAACTTGAAGGTAAGCTTTGTATTTTGCAGAATAATTGTCCCAATGTCCCATTTGATGGTGCAACAGTCAAATGGCACAATTGTGCATGCTGCTTGGGCCAAAATGGTATGTAAGAAAAATAAAGCTAAACTCAACTAATTACAAGCCCTGCATAAGTACAGCAAAATTCACAGGCTCCGTAATAAACTTCTTTGAAACCTCGTTGAAAATTGGTAGTCACCAAGTGATAAAATACGGAAACCTTTTCCTCTGATAAAGTTAAAATGTGGTGATTTTTCTTCTGAAATACTCTTGCAGAAGCACTGATGAGATAAATGTATTTATGTCGTGAATAAAACGCCTGATGAAAACTAATCCGAGAGACAGAGTAAGTGATTGAAGAGGGCCAGGATTGTCAGTGCTTCCCATCTGCTTTGCATCACTGAGCTGGGCAAAACATCAGAGCATATTGGTGAATCTGGCAGACGTCATGTTATTTTTATGTCATCCTTATTCTTCCAGGGCCTGATCCAAGCCTCACTGAAATCCATAGAAATGAGTGGACTTTCCTTTACATCAGCGAGCTTTGGATTGGTTCCTTCCTCGCTCGCTGGTAACGTCAGGAGCCTGTGATGGGTCTTGGAGGCATTTTGACAGAGCAGTTGGGCACAACCATGCTTTCCTTTTTAAACCTGCCCTCTGATGATCTTGTTATTGATGTATGGTGATGGCTGGAGTCCCAAGATAAAATGGAACGGGGAGCATAACAAACTGGAAAATGCATACTGATTTAGAAGTGAATGAGACCATTCCCAGAAGTGCTGAAATTCAATGGGATTTAGAATCCCAAGGACCCTATTATTTTGGAAAATGGACCATATGCTTTCAAGACATTTAGGCAGCTCTGAAAACTTCATCCATCACTTCTATGGAGAGCAGTGTAGATCTTATGTAATATTACAGGCAACAGCCAGAACTGTTGAGAGTAAAACCCACAAAATGGCCTGATCATCTATTGTTTCTGAAGGTGTGAATTCCTCTTTTCCTGATATTAAGTAACTTTTGGGTGTTGTCCTTTTCTGTTAAAAGAGAAGTCTGCTGTATATTGCAAAAGGATGTTTATAAATTGCCTCACATGCCTGTCAATCCAGACATCCCTCTTCTATTCTTGTTATGTTTATTTATATAGACACATTAAAAACTAACACTTAAAATCTTACACTTATTAATCCAGGTGATTCAGCCATGCCTCCCACTGTCTTTCTCTGATTCCAATCTTATTCCAAAATACAGCCCTAAATGTCACTGGGGTTACTCATAAAACACGGTGCTGCTCTGCATGAGTAAGACTATTTGAATCTGGCCTGGAGTAAAGTTACTAATTCTCAGTGAGAAGCAGAGCTAGACAAAGATTGCAAAATATTGTCCACTAATCTGTTCTTGAATTTTTAAACATATTTTTTGGTCTCTGTTCACTCGTGGATCTCTGAGCTAATGAACTTGCTGACAGGAATGTTCACCATAACAACCCATTTACAGCAAATATTGCAAGATCTTTGCACTCTTCCCTTCATTCAAAATAATACCAGTCTCCCTCCCCAAGAAATGACCTTCCTGTTTCAGAGTTTTGTCATTAATTGTGAATATTCACATTGGTAAGATGTTTTGTTTGTTTTACTAAATCCTCTTCCAGCAAGAAGACAGAATTAAACCAATTGAAGTAGAATTTAACAAAGAAAGACCTCAGAGCTCCGATGCCAAGAGAAAGGATGGTCCCGAAGCTGGAGCTGCAGGGAGATGTGGAGGTCAGTCCTCTATCCACCAAGGGCTTTGCTGCTCTCTACCTTGCAGCACACTGGAATGTGAACAGCTTCCAGGACCTTGGATACGCTGGGGTGTGCACGAGGGATGCATAATACTGACAAATCATCCGCTTGTGACCCATCTATAAAAAAAAACGGTGTAGAAATGATTTAGTTACAAGTTCTTTACCTAAAGATGTCCTTTCATCTGCTGGTGGATATTTTCTTCGAGGAGATTATTCATGGAGCAAGGTTCTAAAATAAAAATTGAGGAGGATGGAGCAAAGCTGGGCTTTGGTGAATACATCTAAACCCTAGACACATTGCAAACAAACTGAGCTTGTTCCCAGGCAACTCCCAAGTAGAAAATAGGCACAACTGTTCCGAACGATTTTCTCTACAATTTGTTTACCTAGCTGTAGGGTCTTCTTCAGAGTGAGACAAAATCAAAGGAGAGACAGTTATTGACCTCAGTTTGCTTTGAATCTGGCTTGTAATGAGAGCTATATCCACACCAAGTTTCAAATTCCAAGCAGTTTGATGTGGCCTTTTACAGAGAAAAAAATGGTTAGAATTTTTATTACAATAAGAAAATGCAATTTTTCATTCTCTCCTCATTTCAGAAGGTCTGAAGGGATTTTACTCAACTTCCTCTTCTACCTTCAGGCAGAGACCAAATCTGAGAAATTGCAGCCCAATTTTGGAAAGTTCTCAGGGTGTGAAAATCAGGGGCTCATGATGGGAAGCTGCTGTTCAATACACTTTGTTGTCATGAGTGCTTCTGGGAATCCGCTGCAGACCAGGTGCCTCCTTCTCCCTCTCTTTGTCTTGTTTTATATCCTTCCACCACCTGATCAGAATGATTTAAAAACAAAAAAATGTCTGATCAGAACAGCAGGATGTTTTTCCCTGTTGGGACCAAGATGGCTAGAAGGTAGTCAAGATCTGGCCTTGCAGAGGCTGGAAATTATCTAGCATCTTCTAGAGTGTGACATCCAGCAGAAAAACATAAATCTTTTCACTGCCTGAAACTTGGCAAGGTGAAATGCAGTCTTGCTGTTACTCTGGCACTGAATCTAGCAGCCCCAGACATAACTGCAGGGGCAGCTCAGGGAGGAGGAGAGAAATGAAAGCTAAATTCAGGGGTTCTTCTTTTAGGCAAAGTCCTGAAACTATTGTCCAGGCTTTTGATGACTCGAGGTATAATAAGTTAGTATTGATCTGCTTTTGCAATGTTCAGTGTTTAGAAGAGTGTGGTGTGCCCTTATCAAGAGCAAATGTGAGCCTTATAAATATCGGAATGCCGCTGGTATTATTTTCAAGCCCAATTTAGGTACCCTTCTTAGACATTTTGGCAAGATTCTTCAGCAGTATGGAAAAGAGTCCATAGAACTGGAAAATTTTGCTGTAAATTCGCTGTTGTTGCATCCACCAATTTGGAAAAAGTCAGCGCAAAGGCACAATCCTTAAAATAAATAAAAGAAAATGTCTCATAGCTGCCGGCAGGCACTGGAGCTCCCCAGCAGAGGCTGCCTGGGAGCAGCACAAACTGTGCACAGCTCCTCAGCCCCAGTAAACAGCAGCTTGGTGCTCTCCCTCCCTGGGAGAGATGTGATCTTTGCCATTGGTGTAGGTTGCTGATGCTTCGATCTCTTCCCTGGCTATAGACACCTACTCCTAATTTGCGATGCTGCGCTACTCCAGGAAGAGCTGGAGGAGACAGAAGGTGTGAATGGACAGCCAAGACCGAGCAGAGCCAAGGGACTGGCTTGGCTCTGGAAGGCAAAATGCAAGCTGAGCCATTGGAGCCGGCTGTACACAGATGAGAAGGAAAATGCACAAAGTGATAAATAACTTTGCTTAGGCTGCCAGGAAGGGCTGCCAGAACATTCTCGCTTGGCTATGCTCTGACTTGGCTCGCCTGCCGCCGCCAGCCCCCCTCCTGCACAGACGAAATGCCGGGCCAGAGCCACGCATGCATCTCAGGGCCGGCTCACCCCGTCCACCCCCTGGCCAGCCGGCACTGGGACAGCCGCCTCTGCCCGCGCCCCTCCCGCTTGGAGCCCACCCTCCGCCTGCACGGACGCCCCAGAGGTGCACCTGGCAGGAAGGCATGGAGAGAGAAAGTCGTTAGGTGTGCCATTAGCTTGGGTTGTTTTTGGAGGAGCCACCTCTCCCAGTGCTTCCCCGACAACCTGGATGGCATCTGCCTCTAGCGTCACCCTACAGTGCTGCCTCCACGGGCAGCAGAAACCCTCTTTCTCCAGGGGTCAGCTCCGCACCCTTTCCTTCCAAACACCAGCAGCGCGCACAGGTGATGCGGACGGTCTCGTCAGAGGTGACCAGACACCTGCATTCTCACCTGCGGGTGCCTGGCAGTTCGCAGAGCAGCCTCAGATGAAGGGCTGGAGTCACAGCAGGGAGCGTGCGGAACAGGGATGAACTGCCAGTGCCACGCACGGCAGCACACAAATCAAAGCAACACTTTCTCCAGTGCTGCGTGGTGCTACCAACTTCATGCCTCGTTGGAGTGGAAGGGGAGATGGATGTTTTAGAGGATTTATCAGGCAAAAAGAAGTGTCGGCATTTCTCAGTTTCAGCTGGCAGCTCCAGCTTGAGGAAAGCTATTGTTGCAGGATTTCCAACGTCTCGTTGCCTTTCTGATCTGTGGTGCACACTGAACATATGTCTCTGTTTAGTTGCCCATTATTTAACCTAGATTTTTTCCCCCCTTGAGAGATTACAGTGAATTCAGGGCACATGAATGGTGTAATTTATCATTTTCCAATATAGACTGTCACGCACTTATATATAGTGAAAATAATTTGTTGTCAAGTTATCCAGTTGTCACCTCATTTTATATGCTTCATAATAAGCTATTTGTAATGATCCATGCTCGTCAGAAGTCTAAATAACCAAAATATTGCCATCTCACTACAGATAACTACTAAATATTTCCAGCAGCACTGAATCATCCTGATCCCTGGGAGAGCTATGTCCACATTTTTACAGAAACGGTTTGCTACCCAAAAATCCCTTTTCAAGAGTGCCCAGTTTTCTTTTGAAACCCTATAGACTTTGGAAAAATTCATTTTGAAGGGAAAATGCTATTTTATTGGAAATTTTTTTTACGCTTGTCCCAAGTTACATTTCTTTTCCTGTTTTCTTCTTACTGTCATGTATTCTCTCCACAAAGGGTATGTCTTTCTGTGTGACATTGCTCATAGCACTAGCACATTGAAGGTTATGGGCATGCCCCTGTGGTACATGCAAGCTGTTTTTTTAAAATATTAGAATGCCTAGAGTACTCTGATTAGCACCGATTCACCCTGTGTGCCACAAAATGCCCAAAGATCCTTCTAGTCACTGAAAAGAGAGAGTTGCTGTTCGAAAGTGGTCCATCCCTCTTGGGGATCCAGATGACCCTTGGCTGTACCTGTCCCACCTCCTGACAGCTGAGGTATGCTAGCCTCCTACTTAGAACAGGCTTTCAATTAGGCAGATCAGTTAGGTGCATAAAAATGGCTTAGGCTGAACCTGGCTCAAACCCTTCTTTTGTTCCTCTGTGGTTTGGTGTTGAACCATTTCCCTCCTGACCCCAGCACCGTTTGTTGTGCTCTGTCTGTGTTCTAATCCGCCAGCCTGATGGGGTAGCTGCCCTCAGGGATTTAAAATGCAAGTTACTTCTATTGTTACTTTATGGCATGGCTTCGCATGATGTGACATCCCCGTTTGGCTTGAACAGGGACCAGTGGCTTGGACTGCCTGACAGACGATAGTCAGAGACTAATGACTGCCTGCATACTGCTAGGAGGAACCCCCTGGGGCAGCAGGGAGACCGCTGCCAGCTCTGCTCTGAATTAACATCTTCACTAAGGAGCAGGCAGGGAAATTAGGCAGCCGAGGAAAGGAGGACAAGTAACACCAACTCTCCTGGTGTTCCAGCTGCCGAGAAGTCAGCCTTTTGAAAATATTGCGAGTAGGTTGTTCAGGTCGATCAAACAGATAAATAATCGAGGACCCACACTGTTCCCCAGGGGGTTTTAATGTTTCAGATGGATGTAAACATGGCAAGTTGTTATCAGAGAAATTGCAGTAGCTGAAACTGGACTGAAACTGTTTGTACACAGAAATGATCTCTAGAGCATACAGTTAGGATGTTTATAAAGTGATGAACTGCTAGCTGCAGTTTCTGTGGCTTCCTAAACAAAATAATGGGCTTAGGTGGAAAAATCACTGCCCTGCATATTCTCAAGCTGCTAAAACAAAGCTGCAGAATAAAACAGTAGTGGAGAAAAAAATGGAGGGGGGGGGTTGAGAGCTTCTTTGAAGCAGCGCTCTGGAGGAGGAACACCTCAGAAAAAAACACAGGTGACAAAAGAGCAAAAAATTAACACAAGATAAACTCTCAACTTGAATCTTTCTGGTTTTCTAGCTCTTCTTTTGCAACTGTATTTCAAATCTTGTAATAAAAAATGCTTTGTTCTATTAGAATAACATTGTTTTTCTTCTTTAACCTTGAGTGGGTTTTTGAAGGAATGCAGATAAGTCTGGAAAGCAACAGGTACACTGGGTTTTTAAAAATATTTCTGAAACCAGAAACACTTTAAAGGGTTTATCTTTGCAGAATACATCATTATTCAATTTTCTGAAAAATGGATCTTTTGAACTCTTTTGAATTGCTGTTTTTTGTTATTGGTCTTTTGGTTGGCTGGCTGGGTTTTTTTGCTTTCCTGGTCAGTGAAGGCCCAGATATTACAGTAAAATTACATAACTTGACACTGGAGGGGGACACATGGCTCTCCAAAGATTTGCTTTGGGAAACCTGGTGTACATTTTTGAAGAGTAACGAATGGCAATATAAATGAACATGGGAGATAAACCAGGAATGCCCTGTTGTTTGATCAGCTGTCCAGCACTGGCACAGAACACCAGCTCAGGGGTGTTGTGGCTTTCTTGGGCCATTGGACAGGAAAACCAACTTTGACTGGAAACATCTTTGAGAAGTGCCATGTGGAAGCCTTTTGGATTTGCTGTCTTGCTGATACTACATAGGAGATCATGCTAGGCCTCCAGCAAATCAATGCCGAGCCTTTGCAATGTAGTGTCCTGGAAACTTGGGCTCTTTTTGTCATTTTGCTTCTGTTTTTTTCCTCTGCCGTGGTCCAGTTACTCTGTCAGCTATGGGTGTGGTTACCTCTGTCCGTTCTTTGGATTGCCTGACCAGGAAGTGTTCCTAAGCTGTTCAGGGCTGACAATGTTTTGTAACTTCTTCAAGTTATGCACATCAAATTATGATACTTAGGAAGTTGATGGATTTTTACAGGTGGTAGTTGGGCTGTTGCTCCTAATTTTGTCAGGTATTATTCTCACTGACTGCTCACATGTCAAGCCTGCCCCCAGTCCAGCCCTCCTTGCAGGGTTCATGAGAGGTGTGGGGTTAGGGATGCTGTAGCCCCCACCTTTTCCCCAAAACCTTCCTTGGGAAGGTAAGTACTGTAGGTGAGACAAAGGAGAGATGTCACACAGCTGGTTTGCACCTATAAACTCTAGTCAGTCTCTGTGTATTTATTTTAAAACTGTAGCATTGTTTTTGCTTGACTTGTCTTCGTTTTCAGGCAGAAGTGCAGCTAACATGACCCCTGTTAAACTGCATGTGGGTGATATTCATATATCAAATTGCACTCAATTAATGAAATCACTATGAAATAATGTCTTGAGTGATAATGGTATGAACTGGGGTAGCCCCAAAGTGATGTGAAATAACCATAGCAATAGTTAAGAATTCTGTGCTGTTGCCGTGGCTACTAGCCTATTTGACTTACCATTGCAGTGGAAGAATATTAGCCAGGAGACAACTCATTTCTGAGACTCCCACATGACAATAACACTTTCTGCCAAACCTCTCTCCCCCCCACCCCACTGGATTGAAACAAGACAGACATCAAACTGTTACTATTGTTGATTCTTGCAACGTGTCCCAAAGGGGAAACTAGATTTTCAAATGTCATTAGAAGGGGTATTTGAAGAGATATTTGAAAATTTTCACATAAGTTGCTCTTCTCTTAAAAAGAAAAAAAAAAAAAGTTTTAAAATTAATTCATTAGTTGTATGTAAGAGGGAAATTTTTAACTTTGTACAGAAATTATTTATATTTTCAAAAATATAAACTGTCCCAAACCGAATTATTTTAAATAAAAACCTTAGCATATGTTCTACAAAACAGCACTGTGGTGCCCCTTTGAAAATCAGTCTGAACATTCCCCTTATCTCTCATACATCTGAACAGGTGATCCGAGGAGCTCTCCCAAAGTGCACCAAGATCCAGCAGTTCTTTATTCACACTGTCAAATGGTTCATGTTAAATTACAACCTAGAAAAATGTCCAGTCTGCTCCAGTAGTTCAGAAATCCTTGTGCTTCTGGTGGCTTTTCCCACTCTTGGTTCAAGATGCCTAGGATGAAAGTTGTTAGGAGGAAGGCACCCAGCATAATCTGAAAACAATGTCCTTTGGATAGGTAATAGGGAACCCACTCAAACCACTACCTGCTCTTGAAAATCTAGACCAGGATGTTTTCTTGTCTGTCTGAAAGGACTTTTCTTTCAAGAACAAGTCACCAGTGCTTTGGACAGCAGTTATGAGGATTTCCTCAGATGATATTTGTGGAGATGATATTGACTATATGTAGTTGAATATATGTAGTTAATTTTTTTTGGCATAAGACCACGTGCATCACTGTAGCTATAAAGCCTCACAAAACTGCAGGGCTGAAGTTCTAACAGCAGCATTTTAGGGATCTGAAAGGAAGAAGGAGAATCACATAGCATCCTAGTATCCCAAAATTTTTACCACGGATAGGTCTTGTGCTTTAGATGTTTTGCTTGGCCCATCTTGTGAGATGTAGGTACACAGCCATGGAGTCCTGCATCCCAACAGTCAGAGGGCTGGAGTTTGTACAGAATGCCTCCAGCTCACGAGCAATAGCAAGACAGCTATTGGAAATGACAGCACTCTTCAGCTCTCCCCTTTCTGACTGCTCCTGCTTTGGAGACCTGTAGCTGAGGTATTCTTTGGTCTGAGTGAGGCTGATGCAGGTGTGCAGCTGGAGGAAGCAGCTGAAGCTGCCTCCTCTGGTGTGGAGGCAGCAGCAGAAGAGCTGCAAAAAACCTCCTCGAGTAGCCACTCAGCATATCTAGTGCAACTTCTCAGGATGCCCAGATCGAGAGCCTAAGGACAGTGAGTACATTTGGATGACTCACTGAGGTGGGACAGGGTGGAGAGGCTAATCCCTGTCTGCTCCTAAACAGTACAAAAAGGAAGATCCAAAACAAGCAAATCATCACCAACCTCCAAGGAGTCAAGGAGACGTGCTGGTGGGTAACTGGTGTCTCTTCTCCTTCGTGTCCTCGCAAGGGATCCTGGACTGGGCACTTGGAACACACGTCCTGATGCCTGCTGGTGGCCTGGCTGCTTGGACACGGTGAGTATACAAGTGTGGGAAAATAAGTTTTACTTTAAAATGCAATCATTTCCCTCTCCTTCAAGATCCTGCTGTGAACTTTGGTGCACTGTTGCCACACTATTTTTACATTTGTTCAAAGAGGAAAAGATAGTTCAGGACCCTGCTTTAACCCTAACATGAGTCAGTCCAGTGTGCAACCTCGGTCACATCTAGTGGTGAATCCAGACCAGCACTCAGGGAGCTTGAAAGAAGGGAGTAGCTCAGGGAGGAGCTGAGAAGAGAGGATCTGATGGGAGGAGGATGAAGCTGCTCCCAGCCCTTGAAGTGCCTGCAAGGAGGTGCGAAGGTGAGAGATGCTTAAAATCCAGCGGTCAGCTCCCTGTCCCAGTGATGGCTTGAGAAAACTGGCATGCTAGGGGTGGTCTCTGCTACAGCAAGGAGCGTGTCTGGAGCCTGCCGAGGAGGAAAGGCAGCTTGCATGTAGATTGGTGTTGTTGTTGTATAGCTGAATGAGAGCATAAATCAGCTCTCCCCTCACCCTGCCTCCCCTCCTCATTCCGTGTTCCTTAATACATAAAAATAAGGATCCTTTATGTGAATAAAAGTAGAAGGCACCTCCCCTAAGCATGTTTAAAAAAAGCCAAAAATAGTCGCGAAGTCTCAACCAAAAGCGAACATAGCCAGAATTTCTGTGGAAAATGTCTGTAGCTGGAGTGTGGGGGGAGAGGAATCCACATCCAAACAGGGGCTGCCTGTGCAGCCGGGCATTTCTCCTTGCCCCCAGCCCGGCTGCCTGCCCTACCCCCCTCCCTGCCGGGGGGCTGACCCGGCGCGGAGCCGGGACTGCGTTCTGGCCGGGCGGCCGGACCCCGGGAGGCAGCAGAGCCTCCGCTGCGGGCTTCCCTGTCCTTCGTCTGACAGTTCTTGGCAGCTCTGGCGCAACGTGTTGTTAACGGCAGTCCTAATTAATGGGGAACATGTTTGCGTTGCAGGAACTTTTTTTTTTTTTTTTTTTTCCTTTTTTCTTCTTCTGTTTGGTGGAAATGCCGTAAAACTGTTTATATCCACTATAAAAGGGGTGGGGGAGGGGTTTACTATCTTCCTATCCCAAAGGTTTCCTTTACCTCATATCAACCCATTTTGGGAACAGGCACTTCTCTAATCCCTGGGTGCCTTTTCCTAAATGCTTTCACACATCTGCACCACTCTGTCCTGCATTCCTGCCATACCATCATCTTGTCCTAATGAAAAATAGCAGACCTCAACCCTGCCAAGTCCCTCTTTTTCCCTCTTTTTTTTTTTTTTTT
>WAAG01077260.1:45366-70680 GCA_013390105.1 Tichodroma muraria
GTTTGTTGTTTTTTTCCTTTTATTACATTAAATTTTTTGAAAAAAAAAAAAAAAAAGAGAAGAAACTTTTGCTTTCCCAACTGTTTTCCCTTCTTGAGTAATAAGAAAACAAATGTTTATGTACCATCTGCCGCCAGCATGTTCCACAGATGACCTGGCAGACTCATGTCTTCAGTTCACCCCTAGCTCAAAAGTAAGGGTCCCATGTCATAGGTGACTTGCTCTGCAGCACAAAGAGTGTTTTGGTTGGCTTAGGAATAAACACAGGAAGAGCAAAGCAAAGCGAAGCATAGACCTGTCCTCAGCTGGTGCTGAACGCTGAGGGGACAAGTGAGCCCAGTACAATGCAGAATTTCTCTAATGCCCTGTGAGTGTTGCAGGGCTCAGGGGACAGAGGTGCAGCGTGGCAGGGCTGAGCTGCATAGTGTACTCTGAGTAGGTTGGACCTTGGCAGCCCTCTGTGGTGCCCTGTTGTGCAAAGCACACACACCCACGCAGTTTATTGCAGCCAGGCCTGCAGCAAGGACCACTTCCAGACCTCCCCAGGGTACACGGTGATGCTACAGGACACCCCTATAAAGCTGTGCGTGGCCTTTCCCTGATGCTCAAGCTATAGTGACACCTGTAGGAATCCTTTCACAGAGGGATGAGTAAAACCTAAGACATGGGAAGAGAGCCCTAATCAATCTGATCTTCTTAAGGGAGGCAGATATTCCTGCTCCCATTTTATAAATGTTGAAGAAGAAGGAGAGATGGACAAAAAAAAGCCCAGCTGGTAGAAGTTGGTGGAGAAAGCCATAGTGCACCCTCCTCTTTTGAAGTTTCCTACTGCCAGGATGAGGAGAAGCAGCTGATAACCTTTTGGATTTCCCCAGGATCTGGAGAGGCTTTCACATCTCCAGTGCTGGAGCATCATCCTTGGGTGGGTTTTCCTGCAGCTGGATAGATGAGGTGGGCTGTAGGCTCAACAAACAGCACAAGGGCTGTGGAGTTGTCGTTTGGACTTCAGGTTGTGTGCATGCAGTGGTAACTTGGAAAAAGCCTGTCATATCCTGACGAGTCTGGAAGGAAATATTATCCTAAACTGTAACCAGGTTCCTGAATGTGTTTGCCGAAGGTCCTGGGAGACTGGATATCAACAAAGAACAGCTGTCCAGTCTCTTCTGGAGAAGGACATTTCTGAACAGAGGTGTGGGGAATACCTGTTTTGGAAACAGTGGCTTCATCCAGCTACTCCTTGAACTTTGATTGCCGTGGTAAGCTTTTGGAGATGTATAGAGTACATAGGAGGGGAGCAGAATGATGAATAGCAATCAGTATGCAATTTTGGCTTAGGGCGAAGTTAAATCTTACATTTTCCAGGAGAATGTTATTTCTGGTGGTTTTGGTGTTTTGCATTAAAGAACAAGTTCTGAAATTCCATAGATAACACTTTTTCCTACATTTGCCCCAAAAGGGAGAAAAAAGAGAAGGCCATTCGTAAAACCTTGCCCTTTGTTTCTTGTGGAAGACAGCAGAAAATTTGAGACCAAAGCATCAAATGTTTCACTTCTCATCAAATCCATGGAAATGTAATTTTTTTCCAGGTTTACCAGAGCCACAAATATGTTCACATAAGCTGATACTACCAGTACAGCTAATGGGCAGGTCCACAGCCAGCATTAGTTGGCACTGCCCTGGGGTATACTTGTTACCTTAGCAGCTTGCCAGCCAGGGTATCATTTTCCAGATGATTTGCATGGAACTGTGACAATTTGTATCCACTGAGGACCTGGCCAACTTGAGTGATACCCACCCAGGAGGACTTGCTTTTGCAGAGCTTTACCCTTATCTCCTAAGCCAACTTGCCTGAAGTGACTCACCTTTTTGTCAGGTCCTCAGCTGACCTGGCGTTTCCTCCATGAAATTATATATTTATATATGTGACATTTCCTCCATGGCAGTGCATTGTGTGACTGTGACATATCTGGCAAAGCTCCACCAGGAGGGTCCAGTCTTGCTAAAACTTCAGCAAAGGAACATGGCAGAGGTACTTTGTTTTGAAGGATGAACGGGGGAAAAAAGGAAGAAAAGCAAGCAAGTGGATGAAACTAGTGGAATCCTAAGATGAAAGAAGAGATGGGGTCATTGCTGAATGACTATAACAGACCTCGGCTGAGGTTACTGATCTGTGACAACCTTGAAATCTTATAGATACTCTGTTTTTTCCCCACAGTCTGCCAAGACCTTGCTGACACATTCAGCATAAAAAAAGAACCAGCTTATGCTAGTTTCTGGATAATCCTCCCCTAACGTATTTGGTGCTTTAGCATGCAGACAGAGAAGGCTCCATCTTTTTGTCTTTTATGAGAAACCAGATAGTCCTTCTTATCCCCTTTTGGTCCACAGAGTGAACGTATCCTGTTCCCATCCTTTGTGCCTTCAGGAGCTTTTCTAAGTGTGCTGTTTGTGATGCCTTCAGAGTTCATCCCAATACACATACACATGTAGTCTGTAACAGCTTTCAAAGAAATACCCTTACCAGCATGAGCCGTTGTTTTCTGAACACTGGTGTCTAAGCAAATAGTGTTGCCAACTTCAGGTAGCACAAACTGCACTTGCTTTTAGAACAGAAAGGCAGGAAAAGTTGCTGTAAAGTTGGGAATTAAAAGGTAAGAAGTACCACTGGTGGGCTGAGAAAGCCACAGCATGCTAGTCTGCAGAAATGTCCACAGCCAAGCCTAGGTTCATCTAAAAGAGAGTAAAAATCCAAAATAGATGGATCTGGGGAGGTGTACTCAAAGAGGAGAACAAACCCACCCATTCTGGGTTTTCCCACCATTGAGAGTGTCAAACCATGTGTGTGCAGAGTTGTTTCTCATCACCATCCCACCCAAGCCTGCCTGTCTCCCCTGGTGTTTCCCTCCTCTGTCAAGGTACCTCTGCTGCAGCTGAGAAGCTTGGTGGGGTGAGGGAGCTGCTGTTCACAGTGACCATGCACACCAGGGGTTGTGCAGTAGAATTTTCTCACCAAGTCTGGCTTGTTTCAGCTATGCTTGTAGCCATACATACCTTTTTTGTTTTGTTTTTTTTTTGCTGGACACCGACTTTGAACCCCACATTATTTTTCTACTTCAATTCTCTTGAAAAATGACTGTTCAATCTAGGCCTCCCCATATCCCCTCTCTGTTTCTCATTCTCTTGGATCTTAGCCACTATTGGGGTTTTAACCAGGGTCTTTGACAGACATCTTCAAAGCAACCTGTTTCCATATTCATCTTGAGATCAGTTGTAAGTTATTCTGTGGCCAGCCTTTATTTTATGCAATCTCTGCTTGAGAGCATATTGCTTATATGTTTCTTCTTTGTGGGTAGAGAAAAAGGCATTCCTCTGATTTCTGGCCTGTGGTATCAGAGCTAGATTTCCCCCTGCCAAGCACCTCAGGACTAGCAGCTGTCAGACATAACTTACGTCAGACATAAGGTTGCCAGTCTGACTTGTCCCACAGTGATCCTATAGATTTCTAGCTACAGCACGGAGTACTATAAAAACTTTCCACATTTTGAGTATTTCAGCCTTGGTAAAACATTAAACTATTTTGTGCAGCCACCAGCTATAGATTTTTTATTTTTTTCCCTCTATATTCTGGTGTTCAGCAACCACCTAGCACTTTCATGGTCTTTAGATAAACCTTTCTCAGCTAGGTCTCCTCCAAAAAAAAGCAACAGACCTTGCAAGGGCAGCTCCCTCTTTGAAGAGAGAGGTCCAGGGCCCCTTTGAGAACCTGGTACAACCCATCTGGACCTGTTTAGGATGGTGAGAAAGGGTGGCACTTGGCATTAATAAAAGATGAAAGAAGCACTCAGCAGGGCTTTTGGATGCCTGTGTGATCTCCTGTGAAGGAGGGTGTTAGATTGAAAAGGGGTGAAGGAAGAAAGCAAAGGAAGGTCTTTGCTGGGAAAAGGGGTGAGGGCTGGTGCTGTGTCAGAGGTGTTTCTCTGAAAGCTTCCACAAATCAGGGCTGAAGAAGACTGCAGTCAGTAAAAGAATTAGTATATTGTCTACCTAAATTCATATAGGCAGGTGGGGAAAGGTAGGGAGGAGGAGATCTCCAAAAGATGCCTATCTGTTTTCCTCTAGCATGAGAGAAAATATACAGGGAAACTGGATATTATAAAGAATTAAAAATAAGGAGGGGCTCTTCCGTTATGTCTTTTATGCAAGTCCACAAGGTGAAGGCCGTGCAGGCTGAGCCACTGAAGGCAATCTCTAGGCAAAGTGCTTCAGGAAATTGTTGTAGGGGAGAGCTGAAGTAACTGGTGGCACAAGAGATGGCAGACGAATTTGGGAGATAACAGGAGATGTGAGAAAAGTCAGATGTGTATCTTAAGGCACAGTTAAGTAACACAGGTTACTGAAGTACCATGTAGCAACATGGTTGTTATGAGGATGAGGGCTCTCAGTGCTCCTCTGCAGCCCATGGGCAAATCAAACTCTGATTTCCTGTGCTTAGAGGGAAACTTGGGACAGATGGGCAGGAGGGATGAGAATTGCAGCAATTCCAGCAGTTTGAAAATCAGGTCACCTAGGAGAATTTGAGGGAAGGCAAATTTCTGAACCTCAAAAAACCTATGTGATTGCTGATTTTCCTTCATAAGTCTGATTCAAACCTGCTCGAACTGTGTTAGCTCTTGTTATTCCTAGTTTGTAGCTTGACTTACAAAAAAAATGGGAAGAAAAACAAACCCTGAGGAGAAGAGGAACAGACCCAAATCCACAGCACATCAAGTGGCCGTGTAATACCACATTGCAAATGGGTTCACCATGGGCTTGCGGATGACTTAATAGAATATACCGGCCCACAATGCTCCAGTGACTCATTGCATTTGCTATATCTGTTCAAACTCACCATACTAAGAGAGATCTGCCTTCTAAAAAACCTCTAATAAATTCTGTTGCTTTGAAATACCCCTGGTGCTTTTGAGAGAATCATGGCGTATCTCATGCTCTGAGAACACCTCAACCCACTCTGCGGGGCTCTGGTAGGACATGCAGGCAGTTCAGCCTCCTTCAAGCCAGATTGAAACACACCTTGAGCCAAAAGGGACTTGAGAGAGCTCCCCACAGTCTTCCTGAGGTGAGCAAAATTGATGATTTGGGACAGAAACATAGCTGAGGTGTATTTCTCATCTCCACCTGCTAGCTAAGGGATGGGACATGCTTCATTTGGTGATTCTGGGCACTGGGCAAGGAGCTGTAGAGCAGTCCCATGCCAAAGATGCCCCCATGCCTTGCATGTGTGAACCATCACTAACATCCAGCCTGTTCCCCTGCAAGGCTTCCCACTGCATTGCTTGTCCTTGGTTACCTTGGACTTTGACTTTAGTAGGGTTGCATTGGTACAGCCTTGTGCAAACTAAAGTCCTAAATTCCCTGCCTTCCTCTCTGCCTCATAAATCCATTTACCTGTGTTTATTGGATGTATAGCAGCAACTTAATGCTGTCAATAAAATAATTGCACTGGTAGCATTAGTGGAAAGAGCACAAGTCATGTCAGGCCCTCTGTACATGGTGCTACAGACACATGCACAAGAGGTAGGACGCCCTGACCTACAAGATCTTGGCTGTGGAAACAAACTTCCTAAAATCACTTTTAAATGGAATGCTTTATTTTACAATTCAGCTCAGACTTCCTTCTGCCAGCTAGCTTTTTTTCCAGTGAACTCTTTAGCTGCTCAGCTGAATTAATTATCACAGCTTACTACAGGTTCTTAGTTTTTACTAATTACCAAAATTGGCAATTTTCCCCTGATGTCAGTATGGGTTTTGCCTGTGGAAGGACTAAATGAGACCCTCAGGATTACAGTGCTCCATAGGTCTTAGGAGAGGGGGCTTTTTATGTTGCTTCAGTGAGGGTGTGTGAGAGGCTTTGATAGAAAACTTTCTAGCTCAGCTCTCTTCGGTTACTTTTTCCATGAAAGGTAACAGATGGTCATTGTGACGTGAACGTTATTCCAATATCCACAGAGGAGGAAAAAGGACCAGCGTGATCCAAACTTACAGGTTAGTTTATTTTAAGTTATTTTTTGACGTCAATAGGCAGTGATATATATAGCAAAATATTTTTCCTCCTTACTGCAGGGCCTTTAAAAGGATATCTTTGTTGTCTTAGTTGCCATAGCAGTGACAAATGTGGATATATATCCATATGCACATGTATATATTCAAGGAGGGATTCCCCAAGCCTGGGGCTGATTGTGTTGGCTTCTGTGCGTGTATTTCCTCTTCCTTCCGCTGCTTGAGGTGCTCCAAGGCACTAAGACAGCTTGTGAAACGTCCCCAAGCTGGAAAATGAGTATTTTCAGTCAACCATCTTGACGCGTGGGCCTTATCATGTTTTGCAGGGCTCTGTTATTTAGCGCTTATCTCTAAAAACAGGTAGCAAAGGCTGGGCAGAGCAGAGCTCCTCTGGTGCCAGGTGATTGGTGTGTGAAGGAGATGACAGAGATTTGCGGTGTGATGGGACTCCATAAATAAATTAGGAGGCTATTAGTGGTAAGTGGCTGTTTACTATTTAGGTGGGTTCACATGTGCCCAGATTGTGCTGAAAGGCCTTTGACTCATCCTCACCTTGGAATAGATTTTTATCTCTGTGCTCATGTTTCAGTACTGTTCCTTCCTTTCAGCAACCTACTAACATACTCCAGAGATATTCCTTCAGTGGTGCCTGTCACTGTTCTTCCCTGCATTTTCCCTGCCCTGAACTCTGCATCCTGTAAACAGCAGGACTCTGATCCAAACCTGGAATGGTCCCTGAGTGCAGCCCGTAGGAAGTGAAACACTTGCAGAAAGTTTCTTGACCTCCTTCTGACCAAGTTCAGTGGTCACTTAACTTGAGGTCCCCCTGCATTGGTGAAGGGAGAGGATTAATACACAACACCATTCCAGAGAGCAGAAACAGGGGAAAGTGAAAACCTAACCAGCCTACATTTTGGGTTTAATCTCTTGCTTCCTAATGTTTCTATTTCCCCAGTGATTTTCATACTTGTCCTTTTTCACTTTACCTATCCAAACCTATGCTTCTGAATGCCCACAGCCTACCAAAAATCAGCTTTTCCCTTTTTGCCTGTTACCAACAAGTAAGATGCTGGTAACAGCATCTTACTTGTTTTTGTTGTTACCAACAAGTAAGATGCTGGAATGAGAACTTGGCTGGCCATTGTGTTGATGACAAATGAAAGAGAAGCAAACACAGCTTGCTTGTCTGCAGCTTCAGTGGTTTAGCAGGGCTGGCAGTAGTAAAGACATGTTATTTGTTGATAAAACACACAGCAACAAACTCTGAGAAGGAGCTGAGACAGTATCTCAGTGCAATCGTCTGCCTGTCCTGCCTGCACCTTTGGAAATCCCAGCTTCTTGTGCTGGCTCAGCCTGGAGAAGTCACAATGGGGCACGGTTCCTGCTGGATCAGGTCAGGAGGGATGCTCCATGAGGGGCTGTGAGTGCCTGCCAGGTAGCACAGGGCAAATCACAACGTGCCACTTGCAGCCGTGATGTGCACGTGTACGCACACTCGGTCTTTGTCAGGGTAGCTTGTGTGTCCACATCCACCTTTACACCTGTGTAAACATACACATACACGTGTGTGTGTGTCCATGCACACGCCACGCTAGGAGGGAAGGCACCAAGTGCCCCCGTGTGCAGGGCAGCTAATTGGTGCTCTCTGAGTTTTAATCCCACCTTCCCCAGTTCTCTGCACGGTGATCTCACTAATACTGTTTAATCTCCTCCCCTTTGTGTCATTTCCCTGTTGAGGCTGAGAAGTCTTCATGCAGGCACTGTCCTTCCATGTGTGTCTGCCCAGTGCCCAGCATGGGAGACCCTACCCAGAACTAATTTAGCAGCTACTGAGCAAGCTGCTGCCTAAAGCCATTTGAGGCATTCGTTCAGCCTTCAAAGGGATTTTGGAGCAGAAGCAGGACCTCTGCTCTTAGTGGTGTGGTGGCTCCCGGAGTAAAAGATTCTTAGAGCAAAACATGGAAGAGAAAGGTCTCATACTTTGTAAAATTCCTGCCTCTGGCGCAGCAGAGGTTTAGCCCCTGTAAAGAAAGGAGGTGCTAGCGTCGCGCCCAGACATTCTCTTGGTGCTTTGGGCTAGGCTGGTCACAAAGGACCCTGTGACTGCATGCAGTGCAGTACTGCTTGCAAAAAGGTGTATGCATGCCAGGCTGCAAAGTCAAGGGATTGCCAGAGAGCCCAACAGCCCTCTGAGGTCAGGGATAAACCCTCGCCTTACTCAAGCAGTCATGGCAAATGCAGGCTGGGGCAGAGGTGCACCTCAGGGCAAAACCCTCATATTTCTTGCGCTTCAAGAGCATACCTTTGCATTGTCACTGCTAAACAGTCGTAGTCCCTGGGGTCGTAGTCCCTTTGGGGATGGATGTTGGGGTGCTTCTGGTGGGTGATGGGGGCAGATTGTCCTTCACAGGGCATGTATGTCCCAGGGAGGGATGGTAGAAGCTGGCATGGTGTCTAACAGAGCTCTGTGGGAAGGGGTGCTGGAATGCAGCATGTATCAAATTCTCATAATTATGATGGTAGCTAGAACAGTAGGAGACAGACTTGGACCATAAAGCTGGCAGCTTGAACAGCCAAGAGGTGCAGGATGGCAAGGAATGTGGAACCATGGAAGGGAAACGTGACTTTCCAAGGTTACACGGTGGGGTGGTGGGATAGCCAAGAAGAGAGGCCTGACTCCTAGGCCACTATCTTAGCAACGTGACCACATGCCCCTCAGTAATAGAAGCCACGCTGAACCCTTGCCAAGAACAATCTTTGCTCTGCTTTGAATGGTCACCATTTTTGAGGGTTTTTATGGGGAAAAGGAGTTGAAGAGTAAATAAACCCGTTCTTTTCTACTTCTGGAGGTATTAAAAGCAGTGGTGTTGGAAACTAGCAGTATTATTGGTTTTCTTCATTGCTCCAAACCTTCTGGGAGGCAGAGAACCTTCACCTCTGCTGGTGTTTCTTCTAAGGCTGCTGTCTTTGCTTTGAAGCATCCCAGTTGCTGGGTGCTTCTACAAGGCATCTTTTTGCTTTTTGGTTTGCTTACTAGACTCAGTGTTGGAAAACAGGACCATAACAAACCTGGCTCCTCACCAATTTAAAAAGTTGCTTTGGATGTCAAGGCCCTCCAATATGCAGCAGTCAGTAGTATCCATCCATCCCATCCATCCCATCCATCCATTTTTACTGACTTGATAATACACAGCAACGACCTCTACCTTGAAAATAAAGCATCAGACCCTCAATTACTTTTACATGAAGATAAATAGATGGGTATGGAATTTATGGATGTTAGGAACACTGGTCCAGACTCTGAACAACAGAGCCCATTTAATTTCAAGTGCTGAATCTCCACAAAATGTTCACAATAAAGCCCCAAACTAGGTGCAATAAACCTAACACCAGCCAAGTTTGCAAACCCAAGCTGAATTGCAGGGAAGCCCAGGGCCAGGTTTCCAGTCAGCTTTGAAGCCACAGTTTTAAAGAGGCTCCTGATCAGGATTTTGATCTTCTCATAGGCTGTGCTTCAAGTGATTTCCACTAGCCAGGATTTGAGCTCACTGCTGCCAAATCCCAAACCTGCTTAGGATGGAGCAGTGGCAGAATTCAGAGGCGAGTTTTAGCCATTCCCAGCACGCAGTTTGGTGTAGGACTGGTGCCCCAGGGAAGGTGCTCTCAGCCCAGCCAGCAGCGTGGGCAGGGCTGAGTGGCAGGCAGCTTCCCCTATAGATTGTAATGGTTTCATTTTCACTGGGTTTCAGCACTTGGCATTTTGGGCTGGATTTCACGCCAAGTTTTAAAATCCAAGAGGCCCACAGGCCTTGTGGACATGCAAAACCACCAATGTAATGAAAATTGGTTTAAAATTGATTTAGTTAAAAAGAAAAAGAAAAAAGAAAAAAATAATTCAAGCCACCATGTGGAAACATTTAGAAGAGTCAGTTATGAAGTTTAACCAAATGGAAGTAAATGCCTTTGAATGTGTCCATACAAAGCACTGGCACTGGCGAAAGGAAATCTATTTACCATGAATTTTAATTAAACCGGTTGAGCTCTTTTTTTAATAAGCAGTATTGAGTAAAATTTAGCGAAATACCAATACCCCTTCTTAGACTTCCAGAAATGCATCAGTCTCGCAGTCACCTTTGTAAATTTTTTCAGACACTTAACATAATTTTTTAGAGGGGTGGACAATGATATTTCAGTCCAGGTCCTTGAATATATTTACTAAAATGCCCAAGCACCACTGATTTCTAAGAGGATCTAACGCCTTTGAGATTCTTGGCTTGCAGACCTCATGCTAGTTAATCTGAGGAGAGGTTTCTTGGTCAGCTGAAAAACTGTGGCTGGACTGCAGGATCCCAAAAGACTTAAGTCCAGTAGCAATTTATTCTGTCTTTAAGGTTTGGAGGCTGTGAAGGACTGTAATCAAAACGCATAAGGCAGGGAAATGCGCTGTAATCCCGAGGTTTCCAGCCTCTCATGGGCTTGTGGAAATCATCTCTAGGCTTGGCACTTAGTGGTTCTTGCTTGATGTCAAACCTGTTTGGTCAAGGCATAAGGTTGAGTGAATGTCTTTATTTTGGGTTGTTTCTGTGCAGACTGGGTAATTTCCCATTGAATAAAGAGCACTGAGCAGTCCCCCTAGTAGGTTTCAACACAGCAAAGAGCCAGCTTCAAGTGTCTAGGTAGGTTGTCCTGACAGCAGCAAGGAAGAGATTTGTGTCTGATTTGCTGAGCTCTCATAGCAGTGTCAGTGGTCTTTGTCCCACAGCTGTTTTGTTCTGTGTATTGTGGTTTCTTGTTGAGTTTTTTCCCCTGCTGGGGTTGTCCTGCAAACCCTGCCTACAGTGCCACAAGTGCAGGATACCTCTGCTCCCTGTCTTTCCCTTCAGCATCTGCCCATGTGCACAGCTCTGCACATAAACACAGCAGTCTCAGAAGGGATGTGATCAAAAGGTTTTAGAAGGGCTCTGCATGTTAGAAAATGTTTTGAGGCTCAGAGCCCAAAGAGGGAACTCCATCATGAATTCCCCATGTATAACTAATTTGGGAAAAGGGATTAAAATGGGACAGAGCCTCTTGCTTTTTCTCCCCCCTCCTCGATGGCCCCTTTCAGAAAATTAGGGGGCCCCTCTCCAAGGAAAAACTGTTGAAAATTGCACACTGCTTTCCCTTCCCCTTCCTCCTGAACATAGCCAGAACAGCAATATACATTTCTGAGGTTTGGCAGCAGCATCTGAAAGCATGGGTTTTTGCCAAAGAGGACTGGCTGATGGGGGCCAAAGTACATGTGGGTTGGGGGATACTTGGGGGAAGAGAAGGGAAGGCACCTGTACCCTCTCTTCCTGCCACTGCTATTACAGATCTTGTTCCCACCATTTCCCAGTTGGTACCTGACGATCGTGTTTATTCTCTGGATTGTATCACTGGCTGCTGGAATGAGACCCATCAGGCGAGATTTGTGCCTGAACTTCAGTTTCATAACAAAAGCAGAGACAGTTGTTCTTGCGACAGACCTCTCTTGGACTGAGCAAAAACATGTACGACCCATGTGCGGTCCATACAACTGAGAAATATGTTAGCTAAGCTAGTCCAGAGCTAGTGATGATCCTGTTTTATGTTAAGCTTTCCTCTGCTGCAGCATCACTGCCTTCCTCCTCCCAGCCCCATCTCCATCCTGCCTGATGCAGCACCAGCCCCAGCAGCTTGCTGAGAGCCCCCTTGGGTCTGCTTTGGTTCTGGTTGCTGTGTTGTCTAGACTGGTATCTGGTGCTGCAGGACACACGTGTTTTTAGCACCATGCTGAAGTCTAGTGATGTCATCTCTTATGGCTCAGAGGAAGAAATTTCCATTTCATTTCAGAATTTTTATGGAAAGATTTGAAAAGTTTGGAAGGGGGCTGTGTGGAAATTTTGATGCCCAATGAATCTGAAACTCCAAGTCTTTTCATGGCTCACAAGCTCAAAAGCCCTTCCTGCACTTCTTCCTCTGCACCTTTCTTTTCTTTAAAAGGAAAAGGGAGAGGAAAAACAGAAGAGGACAATAAAAGAGTTTCTCTCCCCTTCTCAACAGCGCTTTTGAAATATCATAAATGAAACTTTCTCTGAGCATTTTGTTAGCATTTAAAAAAAGAAGGGTTATTTAGTTAGAAAGAAGTCCTTTATTTGACAAAAAGTCAAGACTATTTTCAATTATTAATATTCATTTATGGGCACAAACCTTTGTTGTGCATGTTTGATGTGAAGGTTCTAGGGCATGCCCAAAGCCCATGCAGCAGCAATGCGAGCTTACAAATATTTCCTTATTGTCTGTCATCATAATTAAGAGAATAAATATGTACATTTAGCTTGTCACCTTCCTCAGCTTGGGATGGGAGGAGGCATTCATGTTCCAGTGATCTATTGTCCCGTGGTTAAACTCTGCTAAACTTCCTCTGCCAGTCCGGAGCAGAAGGGTAGATGGAGCTATTCCTGATACCCCCAAAGTTCAAGCCCCCATCAGAGGAGCTGCAGCCATCAGTGTGGGAGAGGAGAGATGGGCTGCTGTTATTCATGTTTATACATGGCCAGGTTCCACTCTGGCAGACGGGAGAGACTGAAGTCTGAAAGCCGTGGGCTGATAAGTGGTTTTTGAGAGATAAGATATGAAAGACTCTGTAATTCTGGAAGAGGGTGTTGAGTAGTTTATATGTGTAAGTCCAGATGTTCAGTAGAAGGAGCTGTTCCAACCCTTCAGCTGAGAATGTCTGCTTGCACGTGCATGGTCTGATGTGCTCACGGCAATGGCCAAGCAATGTGGTCCCCAGGAGCAGCAAATGGAGCACTGAGTTCCCTGTGGAACTTGGGGAAACCACAGGGTTAATGCTCAGGTAGTCTCCCCAGTGTGTTTTTGTCAACAAAGCAAAAATTTCCATTTTGCTTTGACAGAAGTATTCCACTGAGAAGAGGATGCTCTCTGATCGCAGGAGCTGCACACTTCTTGGTCTCAGGGGCTGCCTTGCTGGTCCCATGGGACACTAATTTACTACTAGCCCATTAAATGCTATCCACATGTGGCTGGTGTGGATACCTAAGTCTTCCAGAAAACAGAGAGGCTCGGTTATAGACTCCCTGATTTCTCCCCTGAGTAATGAGCAAGGTATAAAGTAGCTCTCCACTCACATCTGATGGAGCTAAGGTGACACTAAGGCCACTGCAAGGCAGGAAGAGGGTTTGTCCCTGCCTCTAGTGTCAGGTTTTGGAGCACAGATCTGGTATTTGGATATATAACCTGCTTACCAGCAAAGCTGTGTGAGTATACCTCTTCCAGAAAGTGCTTTTCTTGCAGAGGGAAGGCTTGTGTCCAGAACAGCTGGACCACTTAACTGCTCTTGAATGTGAATCATAGCTGAAGGAGGGCTGCATTTAACTAGAAGCGTATCTTATCAGCAGCCCATGTCTCAAACATGCAGTCACAGGGTAAAGGCTGTTTGAGTCAGAGAGAGATTCAGGGCCAGGTTCCCAGGATCTGTCAATTGGGGATAGCTTCCCTAAAATGGATATAGCTGTTTATAGCATAATGTATTGATTTAAATAGGGTGGGAATTTAGCACTGAATATTCTGCAAGCACATGAACTGTCATTGACCACGATTTTTCCAAGGAGGCACATTGTTTTTTATCATAAGATCACTGCAGACAGGGAAAAAGACAAGCAGTTGGATTTTCCTTTGGGCCATGATTTTTGGAATAGATGCATTGGTTCGTCTAACATGCGCTTGCTTAGTTGGTGTTTGAATAGAAACAGAAAACATCCGTTCTTAACGAAGCCTCTTCAGAACCAAACTCCCATAATTTATCTACTTGTCTCTAAGAGGAAATTTCATGTGGGGCCCTTGGACATTTTAACTGGTAAGCATCACCAGGTTTTTCATGTGTGCTCAAGGGCAGGTTATCATTCACGTGGAGGATTTAAGTGAGGTGGTGGGGATCCCTCTCTTCTCTGCAGAGTTGGCTATCCCCCAAGGAGGCCTTTCCAAGTTTTGCCTGCTGCTTGCATGCACAGCCTGCTGACTCTGCTGTCCCCTCTGGTGGGATGGTGACCCTGACAGGCTGTGTGTTGGGCAATGGACTCTTGAGCAGGCACTGTGTGTTGGACACTTGCATGTCATGTAGTGGCTGCTCTTTGCCCGTGGGGATGCCCTGCTGAGAGCCAAGCAAAGCATGGTAGGAAAGAGTGGGAAAGAGATGTGTCTGCAAGAGCTAAGGCAGGAATGGTTAAAATGGGGTGGGGAAAGCCGCTTGGCCTGAGAGTGACCTGGCTGTTGGCAGCATGAGCACTTCGTGGTGCTGTGTCATTGTGTCCCTGTACAGCGGTACTCTACCTACCTCCTAAAATCCTCCTTGCCTGCCATAGGCCTTCAGGCACCACCAGCTGCTCCTGAAAGCTGCAGCCACAGAGAAGCATGACCACAGCACTCTTCTGTTCCACATTACAGCCCGGGATCCACCTCTGTTGCCATGAGCGTGCATTCCTCACTCTGATTCACAGTGGCATCTCTCTCTTCTTCTTATTCATTACCCAAACATCTTGGCGAGCAGCAGCCTGTTAGTGGCTTTGGTCACTTGGCACAGGCATTGGAATCTCATGGTAAACCCAGAGACACTTTATGGAGGTGTAATATCTTGGTTTTGGTTCCCATTGCATTTTTGTAGCACAGAGGCCAAAAACACATCAAAGAAGCGAGTTTGGCAGCGAGCACCAACCCTAAATTCATTACACTCCAATTAGGCTGTTAAGAAGAGATAAAAGAAGCAGCAAAACTGAATGTCCTCCTCAATTTCTGTTTGCTGAGTTTACTTCTCTCTTTTGTGGTCTGGGTCCCTGGGTATCTAAGTCCACCAGGACCAGTGGTGGTGTGTGCTTAGGGACAGCTGAGGCATCCTTCTCACTAAAACCATGATTGGATCAAAGTTCTTTAGGCAGTCCCCGAGGAAGAGCAAAGGATTTTCCTTTTTGTGCCTCCCCTCGGGACGAACAGCTTTTTCACTATTTCATCTCATTTTCTTGGTCCCCTTCTCTCTACAGTTTGTGATGGATGTGGATTCCTTGCTGCAAAGTGTGAAGGCCAAGACTTTGGGCAGCTGAGGCAATGGGCATTGTCTCTTGCAGCATCCTTTGCTTGGATGGAGTGTCTACAGCTGTCCCTTGGTCAGGGTCATTCCTCTGAGACAGGAACAAAGCAAAAATTACTAAATATGGATATCAAGAAAGAAAATCAGTAGCTTGGTTGCAGCTTGGGGATTTGGGTGATGAAATATTGCATTCCAGTATCCCCTCTCAATGGTTTATTAAATTGGCAGATCTCTTTAAATTGTGTACCACTGCTTCCCATGCCACCAAGTACAGGAACAACCAGGACTTGAGTGGCAACAGCATCCATGGCAAAGGCTGCCCTTGCTGTTAGCTCCTGGAGGAAGTAGTTGCAAATAAAGTAATCTTTTTTTATGTTTACCAATATTTTCTTTATTATCTGGATGCCTAAATAGTGGTAAAGTCTTCTAGAGAGAATCAAAAAAGTTTTACAAAAAAAAAGTTTTACAAAAGAAAGTTTTACAAAACAAAATTGCATCTTTTAACAAACATTGATTTTTTGCTGTTGAAAGTAGTGGCAGTTTTCCCCCACATCTTGAAATGTGAAAACTCCCTGTAGTCAGACAGAAAAATGAGGATTTCCAAAAACGTTCAGGAGTGATTTGTTCAGTTCAGTACAAATCCAGTCTGAAAAAACAAGTCCAGTTCAGAAATCCTGATAAAACCCGTGAAAATTTCTTGATAGCTTTATGGATAACACCGACTCTATCCTCAAATGGATCTGGCTTTGATAGATAAAAAATATTTCTGTTTGTTAATGTGAGCTAAATTGCCTTTTCATAAAAAGTGGAAAACATCACAGTAAGGCCATGGTCTCTCTGTGGGACTATCTGGGATGTCCAGAACTTGACTAGGACAGGGAGGTAAGGTCATCAGTGGTCCTCAAGAAACTCCTGCATGTAAATGATGCCTCCAGATAAGTCTGTCTTAACTAGAGAGTGTGTGACTGTGCCTCAGCTCCTTGACTTCAGGGCAGAAACCATCTTCTCCTACACGTGTCCTAGTGGTCATGGGAAGGAAACCTGTGCACACGGGTTAGTCTTCAATCATATCCCCTCTCCTGGATGGCTCTGGTGCCAATGACCTCAGGCAACAGCAAGGCATTAGTCTGCCATGCAGTTTGGATATGGCCTCAATACACCCATCTCTGAGTCCAGGGACAGTCTGTTCTTTCTGAATACTGTGGGACAAAAAGGTAACAGACCCACTGCATGAAACACCTTGGATAACAGTTTCCTTAATGGCTGGGACAACAGTCAGTTTGACAGATCTTATTAGAGAAAGAAAGTGAGCAATCCTTCCCTTCTTTTCTTTCTCATCCCTTCCTTTACTGTATCCTTGATGACAAAATTTGGCTTTGTCATCACTGGAAGAAAATGGGGTGGCACATGCTACTCTTGTGCTAAGTAACAGGTAAAACTGAACTAAAGCTGTAATTCCAGAGAAGTCACAGGAGCTGTATTTTTTGCTTCATTTTCCAGATCAAGAAAATGCTGTCTTTGGGCTGGCCTATTAGCTCATCTGAAAATGTGTGAACCATCCTGTCTTCCCGAGGCATTTACTTGGTCTCAACCACACTGTTTTGTTTTCATTAATCTTAGATGATGCCCAGTAAAGAACAGTGTCTATTGTCCTTCTGGCTGGAGACCACAGACAGAGGGACCACAGACGCCAGCAGGTGATCCCTCTCCCTGCAGACTCAACCAGCTCTTTCCTCTGCACCACAGGAGGTTTGTAGAAAACCCTGGGTTAGGCCCTGGTCACCAAGAACTGGGGAAACCTGTGCCACCAAATAATAGAAAGCAGTTGGTGTCTTGCGGGGAGCCAGCACCAGCAGTTTCCTCTTAGCTGTCTGACAGAGGAGGAAAAGGCTGCAGGAAGCCAAGAAGCCTCAAAGAGATCTCTCAGCACAGCTCAAAAGGGATTTCCTAAGCTCGCCGCAAAGCCACGGGGGAGGACAACCATTCAGATGCTTTTGATTCAGCACACTGTGGTCCAAATCCCACTCCCTACGTGTGCTTCTTCCAGAGGAGCACTGAGCTTCTCCACAGTGTGTAGAGCCTACTCTGCTCGGACTGGCCTCTGTGGTAGCATCAAGGCTGGAGGAAGGGGGCTTCGGGGCACTTTTATCCTCACTGAGGAGGGAGCAGGGCTCAGAAATGGGATTGAACACTCCCTTGGATGTCTTGTGGTACGGCAAGTGTCTCAGGTAGGACTGAGCTGCTGACTAGCTGATAAAGGGGAGAGGAGGGAGAAAACTTACTTTTCCTCTTTGTGGCTAGGGCCACACGATGAGCTAATAGCCAAAGCACACTTCTTTCCCGCAAGCTCTGCTCTTTGCTGTGCAGCAAAAGGACAACTGCTGTGAAGAGGCACCAGAATATGTTCTGCATGGGTGGGGGCCCTGGGCCCTTATGTGGGCAGGGGCATTTCCCCATCATTCAATTTATTTCTGGCTCTCTGAAAGTCTGCTAAGAACTTCCACCCCATGATGTTTGTGTCTTTGAAGCTTTGTTGTTGTTGTTGTTTGTAAAACTGGTCTCTGAAGGATCTCCCCTCCACATTCACACACATGATCAATAAAGTCTTCCAGAAGAAATTTGAGTTTGGCTGGAAATTGCATTCAAAACCTCTCCCTGTGGAAGAAGATGAAAATATTCCTACAGAAGGTTTTCACCTCTTCTGCCAGGAACTGTAGTTCTTTGGATTTTCTTGAGTGACCCGTCAACTTCCCGTACTCCCTGCTCGATCTGTGTCACCGTTTTCCAGCTAACAGGCGTCCCGTGCTCCAAGAAAGAGTTGTCAGCTGGGTTACAGCAATGTCAGGAACTAAGGACAACCCCTTATTGGTAAGGCATTTCGAAATCTGTGCCTCACATGTTGATAGTTAGAAGCTTCCTGATAGGCCCCTGAGGCAGCTCTTCTTCCACTGCATGTGCCTTGACATAGCTGTGCCCACAGCAGGGGAAAGAGGTACCAGGGCATCTCCTGCCCTCCCAGCAGCAGCCAGTTTTAGTCTCAGCAATGAAATCATTAAGCAGGTGGAAGCTTTGCTTCTTCCCATTTGTAATGTCTATGCTAGAATATTTCATTAATGAAATCACTGATGTTTATTACCTACTAAATGATCTCTCTCTCCAACAATCTCTGAGGGTTATTACCACAAAGACTTGCACAACAGATGTTAAAAGCCATCGCTTTAAATCAACATATACTTTTATTAAAAACAAAACCAAATGGTTTTTTTTTTTCTAATCCCTGCATTCCAGTCACTAAAGCTGAGATAATCTTCTGGAGAAGCTAATGGATATTGTTAATATCTGGATTGAATTTATAAAGAGTTAGGAGAGAACAAACAGGAGAGCACAGACAACCTTCAGCAGCAGCAATGGAGACAATCTGTTGTGCTTTGCTAGCAGAGCTTTATTTGTGCCAGCCATTTAATCCATTCAGGGTGATGCACAGGATGAAGTAGGGTATTTGTAATTATGCCTTGCACTTTTTTTTCCTGACTCAGGATCCCAGATTTAAGGAGTTAAGCAACTACAATGTCAAGAGTGCGTATTTGTTGTCAGCCATTTTTCATTCCTTGTGGTTTGCTACAGAAATCTAGACAGCCTGTTGTTTGTGGTCAGTTTAATGCTATTTGAAACTTTTGTAAAGGTGACTAAAGGTCTGACATCTTCAGTCAAAGGTTTGTTGTTCTTTTCCCCCCCCGCTCATAAATGGAGCTGAGTCCAAGCAAAAACAGCCTAGGTTCAAATCTTTCTAATGTAGTGGTGACTCCTGAGGATGAAGGATTTACTTAACTGCAGGAGTGGCACAAGGAGCAGATGAAAAGCTTTGGATCCTGATTGCATTGAGTAGATGTTGTCACCAGTGAGCTCTAAAAAGCCAGCAATACCTCATGAAATTGAAACAACTTGCACTTTACAGTGCCAGTGGTGGTGCATAATCCATGCTAATGTGAATGGTGATACAAGATAAGCAGGGCAACGTGAATGATGGTCCAGGTGTGGCCTTGCTTTCCAATTTCCACAAAAATAAGCTTTCCAGTTCAGACTTACATAGGGGACTTTCTCAAAGATCTTAAAAGGTCTCCTGTGAATCGACACGTTTCCAGTTGATCTAAACTCAGAAATCAGTTCTAGCATTTAGACTTCAGTGGAAAGTTTTGTAATAAAACACTTCTTGTGACATTTCATCAGGTACTAGAGAAGAACTTTCTCCAAGAGACTATTTCCCTGATGCCTCTTTTTCCTCACTTTGGGTAATTTTGTTTTAAGACCTGCCGTGAGTCATGTCCATCGTAGTGGATTAGGAATGGTGCCTTTGGCATGTTTCAGAGTACTTGGTTTGGAAATAACTTTATGGTTTCTGCAAACAGTGTAAACTGAAGATGTGCAGAGTGCTCATTCCTAGAGCTTCAGAGTGCCCCAAGGGATGGCAGGGTTGGCAAACATGCCTCCCTGATTTCAAAACAGAGAGGAGGCAATCTAAACCCAGGGTGCTCTTCCCACCATTCTATCCATCCATAATCATCTCCCAATCTGACTGCCCACCATTTGCAACAGCCATCCAGTCTGCCTCTCAAGGAGCTCCTTCATTGTCTTCACCTTTCTTAGATTAAATAATCAGTGGCAAACACTGTTTTTCTCTTTTTGTCCTCTTTTCTCTTTTTTTCCCCCCTCTCCATTCCTTAGCACTGCAGAGCCTGATGTCACTCTCTCAACAGATATGTGGGAGGTTTGCACTGGGATTTTCCTCGCTGGGATAACGCACAGTGTTTACTGTCTGTTGGCTTTCCGGTGGTCTCCCAGCCTCCAGTGATGGGAGTCACGAGGTCCTTTCCCCCCCATCCCATGGTCTGTGGTATCTGTTGTTTTCCAAGTGCTGGAATCTTTGTCCCCGTTACGTAGCCCCAAACCTGACCTTGCCGGAGACCACACACGGGTGTCTCTGGATGAGAGGGGAATGTATGGAATGTTTTTCAATGAGCAGTTTATGAAATTCCTTTCCTATATGTTTCAGAAATTCTTTAAGTTAAAGAGCACAAACATTTCTCCAAGGAAACTAGAGTTCACAGGAGCTCAAATGCAGGCACTTGTTTTTAAAAACATTCTTTATTAAGAAGGGGGGAAAAAAGGAGGGGGTGAAAGAGAAAAGAGAAAATGTAAACAAGAAAGCCTAATTCCCTGCTCTGTAATGCACCCGCAGGAATAACAGCACAGTGGGGCTGCACTCCTCTGAGGCCTGAGAGCAGGCTGTGTCCTCCCACCAAGTGATAGAGCTGAACCGACCCTGTGTGTGCCACAGAGTGCAAGGGGTGAGACCCACAGAGCCTCATCCTGACCCACAAAATGTGGGGAAAGAGGAAACAGGCCAATGCTGTTTGTAGAGATGCCTGAGATAGGCAAAAGCAATGCTGAGGACAAGGGGATGCCTTAAATCCAAAACACTCTCTTGAAGAGAAAGTGTATGGCTTTTAGGCATGTTTTATGTTTTCCTCAGACAGCGTTTTATATATTCACACATTGAACGTAGCAAAATCAGGTATTTATACAAAACTTGACAGAGGAAACCAGGGCCAAGGTTGGTTTTTTTTTTTTTGTTTTTTTTTTTTTTTTACATGCAACTGAAGTGCAGGGGAAAGAAGAGGGAGGGCTCTGGCCAGGGCACCCTCTGCAGTGCAGGGCTGAGTCCTCATGAGCTGAGGGAAACCAGCGCTGCCTTGGGTGTGTGCTCCAAGAGCTGAGCTATTGTATGATAAGGTGGTACCACCTCTTCCTCTGTTTGTGTTTTGGAAGAAAGTGGAATTGCTGTTGCATGTTTGAAGGGCCCTGGCTTTGGTGGCCATGCCCCAGGAGATCCTGGGGAGGTATGGATGAAGGTGAAGAGGGGACATGGGCATGGAACTGCATGTTGAAGCTGAGGTGCTTTCAGGCATTCTCCAAAACAGAATTACTGCTTTTGAAAACTCAGTGGTTTCCAGGGACTGAGGAGGACCTTTGTCTGGGCCTCGCATACCTCAGTCCCACTTTAAGTACCTAGGTCCCTTTTTGGATCTGGGCCTAATCTGCTAATTCAAATCCAGCTTGCATGCGTCAGAACTGTAAGCCAATATAGAGTTGGCAGGAAATGGCTTTCCTATCCTGTGAACATTTTCAGGATTTTTTTTTTTAACCGAACCTGGGTTTAAAACTTGGGCCAAAAGCCAGAATTTTGAAAATTTTTGCAAAATGAAAATCCAAGTTCTGAATCCTTTTCCTCTAACATCAGCTGAAACATTTGATTTCAATATTGACTTCTGCTTTGTATTTTGTTCCCTTATTACCAGTGGTTTAATTTTAAAAACAAAAGTGGAATTTAAAACTGGAGGGAGTTGGTTGAACTCTCTCGCCCCATCAAAAGTCTTGGGTTTGGCAGATTGGCATATTCTGATCTGAAAAGCACTTCATCAGAAACAACCGTAGGCCGATGAGCTGCAGCTGTTGGCATCTGATGGCAGTGGCCTGTAATAAATGAGTATGTCAGTGCAGTACAACAGATGAAAAACATAACAGCTGGTGTACACTGGCTATCTCAGCAGAGGCACCATCTCATAGACACAGGAGATGATTTTCCTTCTTATGAGGCATAGTTTCTTACCTCCCGGTTGAGGAGCATGTGCTGTCACTTGTAGTGTCACTGTATGAATCATGGTGTGATGGACAAGGTTTGGGTCTGGGACATTTCACCACTGTAGGCCATTTGTGCAACAGATCCATAACAGTGTCTTTTAACAATTTCCAGTATGGCCAGGACTTCTCCTGCTGTATATAAATTTGAATTTTACTTTCTGTGCCTTCTTTTATGTAACCCTCTATGACTGGCGCCAGTTCTTCCCCCCTTGGTTCTGATCCAAAGACCATTGGAATCAACCTAAGTCCTTCCACCAGCTTCAGTGGGCTTTGGAGCAAATCCTTTGCATGCTAAAGAACCTTTGTCTCACCTTCCAGAATCACAGAACATTCTGAGTTGGAAGGGACCCGCAAGGATCATTGAATCCAAGTCTTAAGTGAATGGCCCATATGGGGATCGAACCTACAACCCTGGCATTATTAACACCATGCTCTCACCAACCGAGCTAATCTCAGGCATTTCCTGGAAAATACACTTCTTTCACAAAGCGTTTAAGCACAGCTGATCCCATGTAACTTTTGCATTACTTTGCAAAAGACTTTCATCCAGTAAACTGTATGTGGGTCATCTGAAGGAAAACCAGGATTCACTGATCAGGGTTGCTCTGCTGTCAGAGCACACAAGAAAATAGATGGTTTATTAGTACTGAGGATGAATTTAAAAGTTTGATAAGTGCCATCTAGAAACACATCTTGTGTCATAACTCTTTCACTGTCATATAATATTCTTGAAGAAATTTGCAGTTTCTTTCCCCGTAATTATGAGAGACTTTTGGAACTAGAGTATGGAAATGTAATGAAAATGTGTGGGTGTGGGGTGGCTCACTTCAGTGTCTTCTTGATTCTAGTGGCCAATAAATTAGAAATACATTGCAGTTTAAAAAATCCTGTGTACAGTGAAAGCCAGAGAGGTGTCAGATCTGTAGTCTTCCATCATACCAGGTGTTGTCTTTCCTTGGAGGGCAGTGAATGCTGTTGGCTTGCCATACAGCAGTTCTTATCTGTCCCTGTGTGACACTGTGCAAACAGACCCATTCAGGCTGTGCTGACATTTTTCCACCATGTCTTTTCCATTTTTCTCCACCCTTGTCTGTTCTTAATCCCACAGACACTCACTGTGTGTGCCGTATTTTTCTCCTCTCCTGCTCTCTGTCCCTTCTGTCTCCATAATGAGTGCTAGTCCTACAATGACATTTACTGACCCAGAACTGCCTCTTGGGTAGCACAGATGACATTCAAACACAAAATAATTGTCCTTGCCTTGAAAAGACTAGAAAGCTGGAGAAGATGCATCAGATTCAGGAAGGTGCTCATTCAGGACTGAATGTCAGGTTGAAGAAAGAGGCCAAACCCAGTGATATGGTCATCTTCTTTCTTCTTAGTCCCCTTCTTTTACTGGTTCTTGGTTTACCCAAGTGATGGTTCACCTTACCGTAGTCAGTAGAAATATGAATCTAAAGCATTCTAATGCCTGGGGCCAGCCCCTTGAACCTTCATGGTGTGTTGAGCATACACATGAAGCTGATATTCCTGCCTCGAGTAGCTGGTGATGTCCTCAGGTGGACCACAGGCACTGGCTTGGGGAGCAGAGCAGCCTCTGAGAGCAGGAAAGAGCAGGCAGCTGTCAGTGGCATTACGGATGGTTAGGGTTAACTGTGCCTTCAGCCACAGCTGTGGGGATCTGTTGAGGGGGAGGAGGTCAAGGGAAGGTGTGGAGAAAGACAGATAGTTATTCAGAGTTTCAGTAAGAAATAGAGGTGTTAGGAGGACTTTTAGGAATGGGAGGAGGTCATGAAGAAGGTAAGGAGCCTGACTAACTGTATGTATGGAAGTAATGGAAGGGGCAGAGAACAGAGAATGACACTGTCTGGGACCCTGCTGAATTTAAATTCCAAGACCAAAGCAGAACATCCTGGAATTATTGAAATAAAGCANGTGTGAAGAGAAATCAGAGATACTGGAGGAAAAAACCCACAACCTACTGATCTCACAGAATAACATCATTTTTGAGGGTGACAGAAGTCTTTGTTCTCACTGAACTCCTACCATACAAAAGCTAAGCTTGTGGACATTGAAAGAGCAAGAAAGGCAATTGAAAAAGCCCTGTCCAGACTTGCCTCTCCTTTCCATCCTAATTTTCTTTCAGATCTAGACAGTTCTATCCTCAGTACACCCTATGTCAGTCACTGTAGTGGGTTTTTTGCTGTACAATGAAGTTGTGAACCTGAAGAACAGTGATTTCCATCCAGTTGTCTCTGCAGTTTTCCAAACTAAAAAAGAACAAACAGAATGGGACCATCAGCCTATCTAAGAGTAGTGAACACAACTTCACTTTTAAAGCCATCTGTCAAACAGCTGGCTTCAGAAGGAAAATTTACCAAGCAGGAGTGTGGAGGAACTCATGATTATTGTTTTGTTTTTTCCCTTCCTTTCATCTGGCTAGGATTAAGTATTTTGTTTTTCTCTTCTACATGCATCAACATGCCACCATGGGACTGTATTACTTCATACACAGATGAACAAAAGTAAGAAAAAAGAGTTACCAGTGCTCATATGGAACATCAGCTGGGTTGAGGTAGAAACTGCTTGGGGCTGAAGCAGAGGTGTGAGAAGCACAGCATTGTCTCTTAGGCAGGGGAGTGGAGTCAGCAGCTTTCTCTGCATGTTGGGGGAGAATGTGAAATTTCAGGTCATTCCAGAAGCATGAGGGTGAATTCAGGGAAGTGTTAGAGAATACGGAAGGGAAATTTCACTAGCTGATTCAAGGTTGGCTTATTACAAGATCATGGGAATCAGGGCTAGAAAAGAAAACATGTTCTATTAAGTCATTCTATCCGGTCCCTGCAACCAACCAGTGTGCACTTCCTCCCATGGGCTTTCCAGGCAAGGTTAACCCTTAGAGAATAATGAATGATCATTGCTGAAGTACAAAAGGAAATTGGCTTCTGGATTTCTTCCCCCTCACTCCCCTGGAAAGGTATCCTTTCCTCTTTCTGATTCACATCTCCTCTGCCCTTCCCACCCTGCTGAGAGACCTCAGACAGATATCTTCTCCCAATTAAAAAAAAACAAAAAACAACAAACCAAGAAATACTGGTATCAGAAAAAGCAAAGATTTAGGAGGATGTTACTTAAAAGATGGATGGTCAGAGAAGTTCTTAATCCCTTAAGAGAGATGTTTCTTTCTTTTCCTACTCTAAAGAGAGCTCCTTCCTGCCCCCCTACCTGCCTTTGCAAACACTTAGCAAAGATGATTTACCAGTTGTTATCTAACTTGGAGCTGTCGGTTTCCTGAGGACGAAGGCCCAGTGCACAATACAACAACAAGGTCTTACATTTAACTGCAAAGTCCCTCGACACTGCAGCATTCCAGCACAGCAGGCTGGAAAATGTGTTGCAGCTCTGTATAAATTGAAGGGGGGGGGGGGAAGGGAAAAAAAAAAAAAAAAAAAAAG
>WAAG01077260.1:70714-80776 GCA_013390105.1 Tichodroma muraria
GAAGAAATGTAATGAATTAAATATGGAAATGAATAATACACTCAAGTACAATTTCCTCTGTGTCATCTTGGTATTCAATTCCATTTATTTTATGTTGTCCCTGCATGATCAACTTGCATAGATTTAGTGAATGTGGAACTATTTTGTTGAAACAATCCAAAATAAAGCTGGAGGTTCAGACATGGAAGAAGAGAATAGGAAGGGTTTGTAGGGCTTGGGTGGGCTTAAAAAGCAGCCCAAGAACAGAAGAAAGCATGTAATACTGGCATTTGTTGCTGGGGTAATTGTCAGGATGCACCAACTGCCATTGAAATAAATGCCTTTAAGTTTTGCTAGAGCACTGGCTCAAACAAAGGAGAGATCCCATCCATCAGAGCTGCTTCTTCAAGCTGACATTATTTTAGTGTTTATGAGGATATCTAAATCACAAAATGAAGTCTGAGGTTTTCAGAAGAATGTAGAGCTTCTGTGGTGCAGAAGACTGAGCCTGGAATAACGGAGCTGTCCACCCTCATCCTCCATATGTGACTTTTACTGCTTTGATATAAGGATGTGCAGCTTGATTTTTCTCCTCTTCTTAGTGTCCCATTATTTCTAGTGTAGGCTTCTATTTCTTTGATCCCTAGGTAAGAACAGACTATGGTGAATTTCTGTATTTTTCCTCTTGGGTATAGTTAGGTTGCAAAATGTTTTTATAGGAGCTGCTGTAGAGTGAATGTTTTATGAAATATATTGATCCAAGAACAGGCTAACTTTAGCTGATGAGTTACCATGCATCAGCTGCTCTGCAGTAACTGTCCAAGCACATGCTTTTAAACCTGAGCACTCCCATGTAATCATGTGCTAAAATGTCAGTTTATGTCTGACAAACTCCAAATGTTTTGTGATTTCATTACATGTCTAGTACTAACTTCCCGCACAGTGAGGAAACCGTGTCCTGCTTCATAGTTGCATTTGTTTAACATCAGCCTGAATTCTCTCTGAATCTTTTTGTGTCTATTGGTGAAAGACTTGAAAAGTCTGTAAGGCATCTTTTCCATGCAAAAGTACCTACATATAAAAATATCAAGTCATATTTTGACTAATTACAGCGGATTAAAGGCTTGTACTCATAGCATTGCAAGATTTGTTTTCTCTTGCAAGGTCAGTTTTGTGGCTTTACTTGAACGCTGAGATGTCCATATCCTTCCTGAACTGGGGATGCCAAGACTGAAGATATAGTTCTTCTGATGAGTTTAATAGTGGCCAGCTCAGGGACAAAACCACTTCTCTGTTTCTACTTGGTAAAGCCTTTTTTTCTTTTTTTTACACCTGAGTATCATATTAATCACCAAACCATGCACTGAGATCTCACGCTGAGGTGGTTAATTTTGATGTTCTTTATGCACAGATTTGAAAGACAGATTTTTCACCCTGAACACAGTGCCTTGGCTTCAACTCTTCAAACTTCAATCAGATTTTCCTGCTAGAGGTGCCATCTTTTTTTCATTGACTAGAAAGGAAGCCTAGGCCAACTATGCTGTTACTTTAAATGACTTTTAGGGACAGGAGATGGGTGGAGTTGAATCTCAGCCTTTATTGCCAGGTGTGATAAGTTTCACTTGCTTCTAGTAAAATGCACATATTGCATTGTGATAGCTTAAGCAGGTGCTTCTTGTACCTCCCTCCCCAGTCCAGGCTTGTTCTCTTTCTTCTTTACTATCTCATTAATTTGTATACTACCTGAAAATCCCACTATCAGGGATTTTGCGTCATTTAGGTTATTACCGAATATACTAAACCTTATTGGGCTAATAAACAGTTTTTGAAAGCATCTTGCTAATAATGGTCCTATTTACGATAATGCTTCCCAGTTAATAACAATATGTTGAAAGCTGTGACTGAAACACATGTTGGTAGGTCTAGTACATGCCTTACTGTTTCCATACGCTGCAAAGTATTTGTGTCTTAACTAAGGTCTTGTGAGATCTCAAATTACACGCCTTGGAGCAAAACAAATATTCTCTACTAATGCCATTGCCTTTACCAAGATAAACCTTTGTTCAAAGAAAGGTGACAGTCTGTGCTTCTCATGAGTACCAGCACATTTTCACACCTCTGTAGGTCTGTTTCTAAGAGACATTGAATTTGCTGGCAAATGGGATTTAGCAAAGTCCCATGGCAAACCTCTGGAACTCAAATTTGCTGCCTTTATTCCCCTCAGGACATGTTGGCATTCATGTCCTGTTGTTGTTGGCCAACATCTCCTCAGTTGTCCATATCTTGCATTTCAAAGAATGTGACCCTTTCTTTGAGGAGGTATCATATTTCCTTGAAATCAAAGACTGCTCCTCTCTCAAGGTCTTGAAAAGTTCAGCCCACGCTTCAGATACTTGTGTGATCTACCACAATTCCCAAAGCTGAGGGATTTTCTTATTTACTTCCAGATACTCAGTGCAGGATATGTTGGCAGAGGACAACCTGGGAGGGAAGCTTGCTGTCTCTAATCAGTGCTGGGTATATTTTACCTCATGTCAAGCCATTACTATTCTTTAATTGATTCACAGGCATTAAGGAGTTATCTATGTGTCATTTGTCACATGTTGTTGCTCTTGGAACCCACCATCCCATCTTCCCAGGGTTTGCCTGCATCTCTCATGTTTAATTCTTCTTGCTAAGGGCTTTGGGACAGGGACCTGCAATTATTTTTTTTTTCTCATTGTAATTGTAAGGGCCTGTAAAGTTGCAGACCTCCTCTAGTACTGAGTAAATAATAAACAATGCTAATTCTTTTCACTCAAAAACTCAGTCTGCAGATTCTTAACAGGGAGAATAGTGTCAGTGCAATCGCAAAAGTGCACATCATCACCAGATGGAAATCAATACATGGCATCACTGTGAGAGTCCACATGGTAGCATTTGTCAGTAATTCTCTTCCAGTCTGTCAACACAGTACTCCATCACACAAACAGGAGGAGCATGTTGTGGGTTTATGTATTTGAACCTCTCTGGGGACACCACTAATATAAAAAGCATTGCCACCAGAGGCTTCTTCTGCACTTAATGAAAGGAAGTACATTTTCCTTCATTCTCTCCTTGAGCTTGTGGGGGCTTGGACTCACAGAGCACAGCTGTACTCTTGTGGATAGCAGCAACACAAGGGTTACTGGCACCTGTGATAACAGACTCCTACCCCTGTGGGCTGAGCTAGGACCTGACTCTTGGTTCACGTTGGCAACATCTATACGAAACTTTAATACCAAGCCTGCAAATCCAGGCACTGGAGCAATGGGATTATGTTGCCCATGCATAGGACCTCCAGGCCTTGCATGGTGCTCCTGTGCTACACCCCTTGGAGGAGAAATAACTGCGACATGTAGTGCCCACTCGGTCACAGCAAGGGCACAAGTGCTTAGCCAGCCATGGGCACACAGCAATGGGGAGACCTTCTGGCAGCCTGCAACTTATTAGTCAGCCATCTTTCTCCATTGGTCTCCAGTGGGAGCTCTCCACAAGGTGGCAATGTAACACCACGCATCCCACCATTTCCGCTGGCACATGACTCCTCGTTGAAGTTTCCCTCATCCCAAGAGTGGTGCCCTTGGATCTGTGCACCTATTGCGGGCATGAAGGCAAGCCCAGCTCAGGTTGAGGTGAGTGCAGGTGGTCTTCTTGACGGTTCTCTGCCACGTCTTCAGGGGCAGAGAGCCAAGTCCAGCTCTGTGGCTTTGACACTACTTGTTGGCCATGGGAAAAGACAAGGCATGAGCCTATGGAGTCACCAGGCTTGGAGAACTATGGTCGTGCTCTTTGGGCAAAATGGCAGACTTTTAAGAGACCAAATCTGGCATCTTTGTCATGCTAAATTGTGCCTAATTGAAAAAGCAAACCTGCTGCAATATGTAGGGTATCTGTGAGGCACGAGACGACCTTGACATGAATGAGCAAGCCAAAAAATGTCTGTCCTAGCTTATACCTGCTTCCCATTAGTTTAAAAGCAGACAGGAAACATGTTAGCTGAAAATGGGATGTGATCATTGTTAGGTTGCTTGCATCTGCTTAAATCTAGCAGCAGTAACAAAAGAAATACAAATGATAGATACATTACACTAGCTTCCTTCTACACCACAGGCCAGGATTTTGTGAATTATCCCCAGATTTCAGTACCTCCCCTCCAGCTTCTGTTCTGTCTCTTACAATAAAGATTTGCTTGCCAATTTCTTTGAACGAGGGAAGTAAGCCAAGCCAGTCCTGGAAGGGGTTGATCTGTGTTTGTTGTGCTACGTTTTGGGAAGCCCTTTCTTTATATGTGCCAATGTACTTTGTCCCCCTTAAGTCTCTTTATCCTTAGGGACTGGGGGTGTCTCTGTCTTTTAGCTGATGCCTTAAGAAACCCTCTCAGAAAACCTGGGGCAGTTCAGTGTGGAAGTGGGAAGGATGCATTGTCAGCTCCTCGCAGAGAAAGGACTCTGTCTAAAGCTGAAGTGTCCTGTAGCTACTGTGCAGTCGTGTTGTCCTCTGAAGCAGCAGGTATTGGTCATGGATGGCAAGAGGAGAGCAGATTAGATGGATCCAATGAACTCATCTGGTATGGCAGGCTTTAAGCAGTTTGAAGCCTACAAGGGCATTTCCATTTCCAAACCACAAATTATTTCCAGAAACTGGGAAACAAGAGGAGGGAAACAAGAGGAAGGAAAGCTTGCACATGGCAAGCTCAACTGAGAAGAAAAATCCTTTGCAATGAAGTCATTGGACAGAAAGTAAACTGCCCACAAGCCCTTTTACCAGAAGAGTTTGGATCGAGAGTCCAGTGAATAGGAGAATTATATGTAACATGCAGTATATGAACTGTCTGGACAATAAAGAAGTATTGTCCATGGATTGGTCTCAAAACTTCCACTGAAGCCTTTAATGCATGAGTCAGTCCCAGGGAAGATTGGTATGTATTACCAGAGCTAGGTTAGAGGAAAGGTGGAACTTTTCACAGAAAATAGTTAACGCTTTGCTTAATCGGGCTTGCTAAACTTTGCTTAACTTGTGCAATGATTTCTGGCTCCTCCATATGGCCTTCACCTTTGAGTACTATTGATTAACTAATACCTAGTTTACCATATGATCTGAGTTCCTCTTAAACACCTTTCTCTTCTTTATTCAATGAAGTTTGTTATTTTAACCCTTTGACTGGGAATTTACTCACTCAGTAGGTGGCAGGTACCTCTTCTGAAAAGCTTTGTGTTAAGGAAGCAAGTGAGAGAGACTGAAGATCCTGTCAATGAAAGCCAAACTCTTTTGAACTGTTTAGGCTCTGAACTCTTTGTGTTGTGGTAGGATCTGGTAGGAATTCTTCAGCTGGGAGATGGGGGGCCTGCTCTGAGACACAGGACCAGCACGAAACAAGAGGGCTGCTCCTGCTCTAAAGAACTGCAGCCTGAATAGAAAACACAAAGAATGGGAGGAAAACTAGAGGCACAAAGGAAAGAGATTACTTGGCCAAGATTGAACAGTAAATCAGTGGCAAAACTTCGAAGAGTTCCCTTGAGTCCTAATCTGGTGACCTTTCCAGTGGGGCAGGCTGCCTCTGGCTTTTCACTGAAGTGTGCAAAGTGTTGGCTTTTGATTTGCAAATAGATTAAAGCATACAGCACCTTATGCCAAAAAACTTCAGCACAAAGTTGACATTGCCTAATGGTGTCTTGTATTGTTCCACAATGCATAGAGGATTAATCCTCAGCACAATGTGAAAAATTAATGCAAATTTAAACTGAAAAGTAGGAAATATTGGTACACTGTCAAAATAATCTTAACTCTTCCCTCTTCAAGAATTGCTGCTGTATTTGCTTGTACAGACCAAATCTCAGGGAAAATTCAAGGAACAAGGAACATGAAAGCATCCAGTACAGATTAATATTGCTTTTGTCAAAGCATATCCCATCATGAAAGATGGGACAGGCAGCAGAGGGTTCTCTTAAATTTCTTCATAGCCACTTCCTTTAAGTTCATAGGCTTTAAAGCCAGGAAGACCCTCCCTAGAATGTCTGACCTTATCTATAAAAACTTTCAGACTTTTAATTCCTCTGTATTGAGCCAAATATACTGAGAATATCCACAACATCTTCAACAAAGGCAGGTCTTGAGTGCCGGAGTAGTTTCAGACAGAGGACCTATTGTCTGGGGGCCTTGGCTCGGGTCTCCCCCTCCACAGTCACCACAAGGTTGGCTTGCTAACCTTGGCATGCTCAGCAGAGAGGATGCATTTTGGGGTGTTGAGGCACGCTGCTTTGGGAGTGCTTAGAATAGTCCACCTAAAAGAGGGAAGTGATGCTTGGTATTATCTATAGCAGAGCTGGGATTCCTCTAATACCTGGATGAATTTAATCTAGTGCCCCTTTTCCTTTTGGGGAAAAAGGGGTCTAGCAGTGACGCAAATAGGTTACAATCTAGAAAACAGTTTGGCTTTTCAGGCCTTTTGATCCCTCCCCATCTATCAGCAAGGTGCTAACAGCTCATCTTCCAACATCAAGAGCAAATAAATATATTTATTTAGTCAGGATGCTTTCCCACAGAGGGAAAGGGATATAGGGGTCTGTAGATCCAGCAGCACCTGCAGAGTTGCTGTTGGTATATGGCTGCAGGGGACCTGGTGCTGCTAGGGTGGCCAGTGCTCCCATCATGGCAGTGAGGGACTGTGTGTGGGACCCCAAAATCTCCTTGGGCCTTGCTGAAAGCCCTGAAACCCCATGTATGCTTCAGCTCCTCACTTAACAACACTTCTCTCTTTGCCTGTCTTACTTACTCAGCTTATAAGCAATGTGGGCAGAGCCTGGGACTCACTCCACGTGCTCTGGGTGTTACATTTAAGTGTAAGATGCTCAAGTCTGGTATGTTATGTATATAAACCCTGGTTTTATTGAGCTGGGAGGAAGAAAAATCATCTTGTCTCATCTGCAGCACACCTAACTCTTGTTACTCAGTAAGTAAGAGCTGGGTAGGGAGAGCTCAGGTTCTTGTGCCATTTAATCACATCTGATCTTACAGCCCAGTGAAATGTTTATGTGGGGCCATTTATTAGATGTCTTTTCCCTCTACGTGCTCAGGTGCTTTGAGGAACTTCCTGAATTTACCCCTGTGCAACAGTCAGTTGAATGATTCCTCCAGACAATTTCAGCCCCAGATTAATAGCAACTTGAGTCCAAACATGATTCACTCTTTTGACTGGATAATGAAAGTCTGGTATTCTCTTGCCTGGACAAGGGCAGCTGTTTTTATCTTTCTTAAAAGGAAGAAATAGTGAGTAAGGGGAAGGAAATAATGTACAATGAATGGCAGTCAGGAGTTATTTGTGTAATGAACAATGTCTTTGCAATGCTTCCATGACACTGGGACTGAAATCCAGACACCAAAGGGAAAGTGGCTGAAAGGGGATGCCCGTACAGCCTACCCATCTGGAGTGGTCCCATCTGGTCCTCATCCCTCACACCTCAGGATTTGTCAGTCATGACATGGTTTCATTTTCTCCATCCTGCAGTGATGCAACATCTCTATGTCATGGTGGGAACTGGGGCAGAGGCTACATGAAATGTCTTGCCCTGTAGTTAGTGGGAGGCAGACTCCAACTCATTTATAATGTTTTCTTCACTTCCACTGGACACATTCCCCCAGTGACTTCTTGGTTTTTTTTGTTGTTTTTTTTTTTTTCCCCACAGGGTGGAAGGAGGTTCCCTCATGTGCCCTGGTATCTCTAAGGGACACAGACACCCATTTTGTTTGGTCTCTATACTGCTGTTTCCTAGAGACTAAATATCTGTCCGTGCTCTGTTCTTTACAATTGTCCCTGAATACCTGTTACCACTTACTGTCACATCCAAAATACTGCACTCCTTGGACATTTGGTCTTGTGTAATGCGGCGTTCATGTTCTTACGAGAATTGGGCACTTCCCTGTTTCTTATTGTGGTCTCCACTGAGCAGGTAGCATGCAAAATGATCCCAGAAAATTTGGTGTCAGTGTCTCTTGGACATTTTCTTTTCCATGCAGTCCTACCTCCAGTGGGGTTGGCAGTTGACTGAATTCTCTACCACTCCCCCAAAAGGTTTTTAACAGGTATATGTTGTGTATTCAACAAAGAACTACTTTTCCCAGTAGTGTAAATAGGAGTTGTGCAAGGAAAACATGTCATATTCTGGAATCCTGATTATTTTTAATGGCCCAAGGGGCTGCTACCATCACAGAACCTGAATTTTCAAACCAGCCTGAAAAAGTCCTACCCTAATTGTTGCTTTGAACCCAGTCACTTTTGGTTGTGAGCGAGAAGGCACACAGATGCCTCCTGAACAGTTGCCAGGAGATGGTATAGGCGTCTGGCACAGGAGAGGGCAGCAGAAAGGAGCAGAGCCACGTTGCAGAGCCAAGGTGGTACAGTAATGGCCTTTTGACAGGGATGTGGTTTCCAGAATGTCTCTCTATTTCTGGAGGAAGATGTCAGGGCCAATGAATCCTGGAAGCTCTCAAGTACAAGTCTGGATATGTTCTGTCTCAGTGTGCCAGCTCTGCTGAAGGAAAAATGACTGCCACACCACTGTCCCATCCCTCAGCAGCTATTTGGCAACCTCACCCCTACATAAACACAGCAGCTGGCTTGCCTGCTATCTGCTGACCCTTTTCTTTTCCTCAACCCTTATGCCCTGAATGGATCAATTTTTGGAATTTACGAAGAGTCAGATGAACAGTTGAGAACAGAACGCAGATGAAAAACTACTGGCGAAGCGGGTGGGGGTTGCTGGAAAGCAGCATTATTTATCCCCCATGGCCAGCGTCCGGTCAAGTAGCACCTCTCCTGGCTCCCTTGCAGTCCTTTGAGCCCCTGCTGAATTTGATGCTTGTTCAAGGTCACCTGGCCACTTTTGGCTCCTGGCTCTGTGCCTCAGCCCCTTGATGGGTGTGTTCTGCAGCGTGATCAGCCAGGAAAGAAGGGGCAAACCTCACCTGCTGGCACAAGTATTTTTGTTCTATTCAGACCCTCTTTCTTTCCCCCATCAACACTCTTGGGTCCACCAGTTTCTTTGACGACATCCTTGGCTCCAAGCAGTTTCAGGGGCTGGGCAAAGTCAGAATTTTATTTTGGTGCATCTCTCACCTTGAAAAGTGTTACAAAAACATGAAGTCACTGCTAGAAAGGGTTGGAAATTTTATTTCACTTTTTTTTTTCTGTCACAAAAGACAAATATGTTCAAACTGTAATTGTTTGTGGTAAATGGGATGGTTTTAACTAATTTTCCAGCTTACAAAATTGTTACAAGTTTTCTAAACCAATTCTTTAATTCTTTTCCTTTTTTTTTTTTNTTACCAAAGGTTGAACTAGGTAGGTCTCAGATTTGTTTTCTTTTTTTTTTTTTTTTTTTTTAATGACTAGAGGTTTGGAGGTTTTCTACATTGAAGTAACATTTAATTTTTAAATTTAATTTCTAGTAGAAGAAAGACATTAAATAGCAAGGAAAAGTCCAAATCAAATATTTCAAAATTATTTTTATCTTTACCAGTTTTTGTTTTACCTTGCTTTGTTTTTTTTTTTTTTGGCATTTTTTTTTTTTATTTTTTTTTTTTTTTTTTTTTTTTTTTTNCTCAGCCCCTTGATGGGTGTGTTCTGCAGCGTGATCAGCCAGGAAAGAAGGGGCAAACCTCACCTGCTGGCACAAGTATTTTTGTTCTATTCAGACCCTCTTTCTTTCCCCCATCAACACTCTTGGGTCCACCAGTTTCTTTGACGACATCCTTGGCTCCAAGCAGTTTCAGGGGCTGGGCAAAGTCAGAATTTTATTTTGGTGCATCTCTCACCTTGAAAAGTGTTACAAAAACATGAAGTCACTGCTAGAAAGGGTTGGAAATTTTATTTCACTTTTTTTTTTCTGTCACAAAAGACAAATATGTTCAAACTGTAATTGTTTGTGGTAAATGGGATGGTTTTAACTAATTTTCCAGCTTACAAAATTGTTACAAGTTTTCTAAACCAATTCTTTAATTCTTTTCCTTTTTTTTTTTTTTTTTTTTTTTTTTAATTAGGGGTTTGGGGGTTTTTTTCTTTATAAA
>WAAG01077260.1:80945-107443 GCA_013390105.1 Tichodroma muraria
TTTTTCTTTTCCAGTTTTTTTTTTTCCTTGCTTGTTTTTTTTTTTTTTGGCATTTGTTTTTTTTTTTGTTGTTGTTGTTGTTGTTGTTTTGTTTGGGTTTTTTTGCTCGTGGTCTGTGAACAGTTCTGAGATTTCCTTCCAGTTTTCTTTCTGATACGGAGAAGAACCGAAGTTTCAAAAACTTTTATAAGAAAGGGAAAGTCTTCCCTGCCAAGCTCTAGCTACAGCTTGGATGTGTCTGAAAACACTGACTGTCAAAAGCTGATTTTACCAGGAAGGGTTTTCTTATGCTGTCACACCCCTGTGCAACCTCCGACGAGTGAGTAACAGGGAGCTATTCCTGACAGTTTCCACCTGCGTGAGCTCTTAAACTTTTCTAAAATAGAATATATCATGTTTTGGAGATGGAGATGTGTTAAGATGCTTGGAGACAGCCAGAAGGATTTGTAAACAGAATTATGTGAGACAGGAGTCAATGAATAAGAATAATTACATGTAGGAAAGGATTGGGAAATAAGTTAGGGATGACTCAATGTGAAGGTACACAGCAAACAATCACCCATCACTGACAGAAAATGCATGGGGGAGCTTTGAAGCAAAAGATTATCTCCAGTAGAGACTCCAACTTTTAGAGGTTTGCAGCTCAGGGACTCCTTGAACAAGGAGCTTCATCCCTTTGTTTAAAGGCATGGCTAGGGTATCTTGAAATACAGTGTGAATACAGATAAAAATCTAATAATTGTGACTTTTTCAAAGTTGAGTGGAACTGCTCACTGGAGCCCATGGAAAAGATCCTGTGGCACCTTGTTCGTTTGAGCATCTTTCTATTCCCCACATTTCATTTTTCCATGGTTTGATTTCTAGAACAATCATGCCAGTCCTATGGTTTTGACTTTTAATTTTGCCTGAAAAATATTTTGGGTTTTTTTCTATAGTAAGCCTTCACCCTTTCTTCCAATGAAGTTTCAATTAAAAAAAGAAAAAGTCAAACTGCAATTTAAATCTTTTATTCCACCCCTCTTTTAAGCTTTTCTCTCTCCCTAGCAAGAGTAGTTAATTGGAGAGATGAAGCACTGGGTGGCTTTGACCCTGAAGAACATTGTCTGCTTTTTCTTCTCCTGCACATAAATCTCACTGGTGCACCTTGCCCTTTGCAGCATAAGACTGGGTGACCAGCACACAGCAGAGGAGATGAGGAGGGTGTAAGTACAGATAGTTTCCAAATGACCCCAGAGAAGTGTACAAATTATGTTGCTAACAACCATACTCTACATGGCAGGGATCCAGGGCCCTGCAATTAGATGTGAACATTACAGTTGGCTTCAAAACACTATAGAAATAAGAAATTGCTGTCTTTTGGGGAATTAGTGCATCTTTTTATTGGATGTGGGGAGAGCAGATTGGTGGCAAGCTCGTTGAATGTTTTTGTATTCCAGGCAGTTTGCCTGCTCTAGAGGAAGCTATTTATTGATCTCTGACTGTGAGGGTTAATAAATCTCTGTTCAGGCTGGTTCAAACTCTGGCCAGGTCAGTCTGAGGCAGATGATGACTGCTTCTTAACCAGAGGCACTCTCTGAAGCTGCCCTGGTCTGGTCTGTAATACGACACCAGGGGTTTCTTGATCTTCCCTCAAGCCTCTAGCGTTCAGGTAGTTCGGATTTAATTCACGTGGAGTTCTTTTCTTTAGTGCATGGCATTGAGGCCAACAGTATTTTTTCCCATCCCTTTACATATTCCATTATACATCCGTGCCACCTTCGGTGGGGTGAGCGTCTGCTTGGCAGACAGGCTGCTTTCATTACCCTGTCTCCTCCCCTTGCCTCCTGAAGGACGTCTTCATAAGGAATCTCTGTGTGTGGAAATCAGCTTATGCTCCACACAGTATGTGAAAAACCCCTGGAGGGATTTTATGAGAGGTCACACGCTCGAGCCTGCCTGTCACTGCCCACCCGGGGGTGGCCACCCCACCCTGCCGCCTCCCCGGGATTTGCCCTTTGATTCCTCACCATGCCTCCGCTTCAATAGACCTAATTTCCAATTGTCTCCATGCGCTTTGGAAGTCTCTCTATCACACCCTGAACAAATATGCTTTTTTTTTTTTTTCTTTTTTTATTTGTTCTTCTGAACTCTCTGCTGAATAATCGGTTCTTTCCCCCAGTTCCATGTTTCTGCTCTAATCAAGGACAGATTCTTGTGAAAATAGATTGGTCTTCCCACCCTCCAATGTGTGTATGTCTTTTTTTTTAATAATTTCCTAGAACTGGTAGATTTGGCTGGCCCTCGGGCCTCTTCTGCTTTAGGAGGGTTAAAGGGAGATCTGGGTGGCCTTTTTGCTTTCAACTTTAACTATTTCATCATTTTCAGAGAAAACCCTTTCCCCTACTCCCCTTCCTTAAGAGGGTCAATCTCATGCGGTGTAGGAACCCCCACTGAAACCCTGTCAGCAGCTTTGGGTCAGGTAATGCCTCCTTACCGGCTGTGCTGAGCAGTCCTGAACTATGGGTTGATCCTGAGAGCTGCTGGATGCCTGTTGGGTGCTGAGTGCCCTTGACTCTCACTGGAAATGCCAGGACTCAAGACAGGGACCCTTTTCTCCAGGGCTGTAAGCACACCCTGAAGTCTGGAAGCTCTTGATGTTGAGTTTCGTAATTGAGGATGTTGCGCTCCCTGGACTTCTCCATTTCCCTGGCCTCCCACTGGGTGTGGAAAGCATCAATTCTCACCTTCCCTCAAGGGTGCTGGATGCCTGGCAGTGGAGCAGCAGGGCCAGATGAAGTGTCACATCTAGAGGAAGGTGAACCTCGCATCCAGAGGAAGGTGAACTTTGCAAAACCTGAGGAGGGCACTAGAGAAGTGCAGGAATGTCAAGACGGGGACTCAGCCAGGCAGTGCATGTGGCTGCCATCTGCAGAGCCCAACGCCTCTTCTGACGGGCTTTTCCTGGGAGGGTGAGGTGAAGAGGCAGGGGGGAAAAGGGTTCTCAGACAATTTTTTATGTTGTGGAGCAGCTAAGGTCCTATCAACGCTTTCCTCCCCATCTGATCTGTGATTACTAAACCTTCACGTGTGCTCTCTGGTTGTGTGTGCGTATAAAAATATATGGCTGTATAATTAGAACCAGCCAAGAATATTTGGCTGAAATGGTGGTGAAGGAGTGGGGGGAATCAGGGGGTGTCCAAATATACTTATTCATTGGAGCCAGAACTCTTCATGGGAAGTGTCAGGTATGATGAATTTCCCATTCAAAAAAAAAAAAGAAAAAAAGAAAGAGAAAAGGAAAAAAAATGTTTTGACATATTTTAAACATTCCAGTGTAGCATTTTCAAACCATCACCTCCCAGCCTCATATTTTTCCTGCTTGCAGAGGTTTTTGAGGTCATTCTGAATCAGGCAGAATAGGGATTTGAAGTTTGGCCAATGTCCTAAACACTAGCTAAACAGCATCACTCAGTCTCTTTCTCTCCTTCTCACTAAGAAAAACTTCCTTTTAAGTCTGATTGAAGCTGAAATGCTCCACAGGGATATGTCAACTTTAGACAAATAGTATATTTGACTAGATGAAGTGATAGCCACCTCTAATTAGAATGTTTCCACTGTCTACATAATTTAGTGACTCTTCCCACCTTCAAGGTGCACCTACCATCCTACCTGACAGCAGCTTTTTGACTGAGTCCCTTAACTGCACTGATTTTTCTTTACTCTCCTCGTTTGCCCATGTCTTTCCATTTTCCCAGAAAGGCTCCCTGCTCCCTTGCTCATGCTGTAGAACCTCAGCCCTGGCACAGCAACAGGAGCTCAAGGGGATGGCAGTGCTCAAGGGGATGCAGATGCAAAGGAACACTTTGCCTGGGGAGGTGGTGGAGTCACCACCCCTGGATGTATTTAAAAAAAGACTGGATGTGGCACTCGGTGCCATGGTTTAGTTGAGGTGTTAGGACATGGGTTGGACTCGATGATCTCAGAGTTCTCTTCCAACCCAGTTATTCTGTGATTCTGCCATTCTGTGAAAGGCAGAGTAGCATACATCAAGACTGTGTGTGAAACCCACACAATGCAGAGAGCTCTGAGGAATTGGGATCGACCTATTGAGGATCTAAGCCATTATTAGAACCACATCCATCAGGGGAGTTGGCCTGAGGGCCACATGGCCAGTACTTTTGCCCAGCAAAATTTATTATTCATGCTCGTCTAGGTAGAAAGTCCTTGCACTGGAGCTCAGATCCTCAAAGGTTAGGTTTGACCAGAGAATCAAATACCTAGATACCTTTGGGGATTGCAGCTTTAGTCACTATATCGACAGACATTTTTAAATCCACTCTGGAGAACTTAATAAATGCTTCTTTATAAGCCTTTCCAGCTGTACTCTGACCCCATCTGGCTTTGTCCTGGTGACAGTGAGCACCTCAGCTCACCTCCTTGCTCTGCTTTCCCCATACAGCAATTTCTCTTGGGTCAAGCTCTTCGCTTCCTCCAAGCCCTTGAGCAAAGCAGTCACCTGAGCTGATGTTTCAGTAGATCACTGTGGGTTGGGCTAAGCAGAGGTTGGCAGCTCAACAGAAAGGTAATGTAAATTTACATGTCTGTTCACATTTAAATAATACATACATATACCTATACGTTTATATATATTTAAATATACATACTATTCTCCTGCTGGTGTCCCAATACCTTGGACTAGTTCAAAGCCAGGCTGAAGAGCTGGCGAGAAAGGACCAATTCCCAGTGTTCTTCAGTTCTGAGTGACACCACCATGGATGACAGCAACTTGTCACTGTACCAACACCTGCATTTGAGAGCAGTGGGAAGGACACTCAAGATCTCTGTTTCCTTCCTTGGGACGTTGGAAAAGAATTACTCCTGTGGGTCACATAGGAGCTGCAATCTGCAAGGTTTCCTGCACTTTCCTTGCCACTGTCACGTAGAAGCTCTAGAATTCCAGGTTTAATTCAGTTTGAATATATGTTATTCCCATTTTTTTTTCTTTTCTGTGCTGTCCATGTCACCTTCAAAGGCATTTATTTCACCATGTTCTTCTACATTAGTTACCAAGGGCAATCTTGTTAGATATGGTGATAAATAGCAGCAAAAAAATAACGCAAGCAAAAAATTATGAACTGTTAAAAGGGAATTACCCTGTAAAGTATTAAAATGTTAATGGAATACTCATAAGTGTTGACAACACTTCACAATCTTGGGGGTATTTAAGATCAAAGTTTGAATTCATCTATTTTTTATTGTGGCAAACTCAAATCTAAATCCAGAAAGAGGTCAGAGGACTGATCTGGTACCATCTGAACTGAGAGCAAATCAAAATGCTGCCATACTGGGAAGCATTCCCATGGGAGTGCCTTACTGAACCCAGCAGAGCAGAGCTTGCCCCACAGATGTGCAGACAGTGGTGGTGCTTCCAGGGGAGCCTGGCCACCAAACCTCTGCTGGTCCCACAGCCCAAATAAACTCAGCATTGCAATGGCAGCTAATTGTACCTCCATACAGGAGTTAGACTCAATGATCCATGTGTATCCCTTTCCCACTCAGAATAGTCTGTGTCTCTGTGATACATCCCCCAAAATACCATCAGTCTCTGACCTACTTTTGTCTTCAACAAAACATTTTCTATTCTTATTTTTCCTGCTCTTTGCCCTGGTTTTCAGCTTGCTTTCCATGCCATGTCTCTGCATGTACATTCAAGGCTTATACAGCTTTTATTGACATTTTCTTGTAAATATGGGTTTGGGCTGCAACCCACCCATTGCACATTCAAAGGGTGCTTGATTGACAAGTCTCTTCAAGTCAACAGGAAAATCAGCTGTGTTCTACTCTGTTGTTTTCTTCTCCAGAGATCTGCTGTGACTCCCTCCTGTGCTGTGCCAATGCTCAGGCCTGCCTGCTCCCCATGGACATTTAGGGGAGCTTTAAGGCTTCCCTGCATTGATTTTTATGTCCCGTGAGCTGTGTGAAGCAGAGAGCTGTCAAAGCATTGCACTTTACAGTGGGGATGCACGGGGCTGCCCTGGAGCTCTCCTGCCAGGTGCGTGGTGGGGCTGGCTGTGCCAGGGGAGCCCTGCTGTTGGCATGCATGCATTCACACCAAAGAAAACACTGCAGCCAGCTCTGTCTCCAGAGCAGGAGAGCATCCCCTGAGCCAGAAGAGGCAGCAGCTCACGTCTGGTCAGGCGACCACACGAGCTGCACAGCCTTAACACTGCTGCTTCTCATTTACTCACCTGCCTTTTTTTTCTTTCTCCCCCTCCACCCTCTTGCAGATGGATTTCCCTCAGACAGGACCTCCCTGTGGCTGTCTCTGTTCTGTTGTTCCCTCTGCTGAGTTCTAGGCCCTGCATAGGGGTGGGCTGGGGGCTGAGTTTGCCTGAAGGGCATTGCTTTGTACCTACCAGATGTGCTGAATTTCTCACTCTGGCTCCTTCTGAGCAGCCCCCTGCTTCCTATTGACCTTGCTGTAATTTAGATTCTCAGCCTTTTGCCAGTCTCTGCAGCTGATTTATTCTCCTGGTGTGTAATGTTGGACTTGCCTCTTTAGAGAAAGGTTATAACCACCTTGGAAATACTTGAAGAGCTGACCTTCTCTCTTTTTTGTTATTTTTTATTTCTCACTCCTGGAGAGCAAGCTCCTGTTATGGTATGTGGTAGCCTGCAGTTCCCCAGCTAACAAATTCTCTGCTAGTCAGGTCTCTATGTGAGCATTTGCGTTCTATCATTAAGCCTTTAGAGATCTTGCCAGCCACTGGTTTGGCATCCAGTCATTCTCAGCAGGACTGGTTGCCTGTATCCTGTCTTTAGCTAATGCTCTGTCAACCACAGGGGAAACACAGCCAACAAGATCTCTATCAGCCTTTCAAGGACCAACCGTTCTGCCATGTGGACTGAAGTCGTATGCTCTGGCCTGATCTATTTATTAAAGAGCTCTGCCAATCAGCAGACCTTGTCAAAAATAATGTTTCCCCTTATCCTCTCCCTCCTTCCTGGAAAATGTTGATGTGAGTGACAAAATGTTTGTTTTCATTGACTTATTCCATGGAAATTTACAGGTTCTTTTGGAAAACGAAAGATACATTTTCAGCTGCTGAAGATCTTTCACTTTAAGGCTTTTCAGATTCCAATAGAAGAAAAATAATTGAAAATTTTCAAAGAAAGGCATTAATCACTTGTTAACGTATGGATTTCACTGAATCTCAGCTTTCCAGCAAGTCTGCTCTTTGCTTAGGTTCACTAGTGATTGAATGGTTTTCCTGTCACAGAGGTGCTGCTGCAGGATGGTGCTGAATCTTGCTGTGACACACATTGCCACCTGCTCTTCTGGGCAGTGTTGGCTACCTCTTACCACCCCCATTATTGTCCTGCATTGCTGGTTGACTTGACACATACGAAAATGGTCTTTTTTCTTGATGGAGTCTGCTGTCTGTCTGATCATCTAGATTGTTTTCAAGCAATGTTTCAGAAGGAGTGTTTTCTGTTTGGAAGACAGGTGTAATTGTGTGGCTTAAATTCTTCTTTGTGTGGCAAAGATCTTGATCTTGTTATCATTTCTTTCCTCCTGTGTGGACTAGGTGTAGTCATGTAAGCTATGACCAGATTCATCTTCATTCCTTTGTGTTTGGGAGACCATGTCTCTGAATGGAAGGGGAACTCTCCTTCAGAGACACTTCAGTGGGGACACTTCAGACCCAAGACAGAGGGTTTCACTTCACACAGTCTTTAGATGTGTAGAAATCTGTGACAAAACCAAACAGTTCACACAGGTGTCTTGCATTTTGATGACTATATGATCGTCTCTTGCTCACCTGAACACATCTGGTCCTGCCTTTCCCTCCCATCAGATTTTTACCTACTGTTAACCTTCCAGACCTAAACACACACACGGGATCATGTCTTTGTTTCTATCCAGGCCACAGACTTCCTACTTCATGGACCAGAAAGTGAGGAATTGCATCACATCCAGCTCATTAGACTCTGCTCTGCTGTACAAGCATGAGGGAAGGTGGAGAGGGTTGACCAAATAAGCCTGGAGCTGCTCCATTAGTGAGATGTGCTCACAAAGCCACTGTGATCAGCGGAATTAAGCTTTAAACTACTCTGAGCTAATGCTGTATTAGCTGAGCTCTGAGAATTGCTGTGTGCGCAAGTGTGTGTGTGCATGCACGCGTGTGTGCTTCAGCCAGATGTTCTCAAGCTCAGCCTCCTTGAGCTTAGCAGAGAGCTCTTTCCAGAAACTTGGACTTGTGACTTCAATGCCTAGTGGATTCCTCTGAGCTGGCCTCTGGTTTGTCTGGCACGAAGCGGCCGGTCATTTAACCACAGCTGGATTGGTAGGAGAAAGCTTTGGAAACCAAAGGGCCTTGCCCATCCTTGTTGGCTGGGGGAGATGAATCTCTCCCTCTTGCCTGCCCAGCTCTGGAGGTGCTGTCACTCCAAGACCTCAGTTGTACTGCATAAAAAAAATCACCAAACAGCTGGTAGGGCAAACACAGGAAGAGCAGGTTTTCCTTTGGAGAATGCAGCTCTGTCAAAACTCCAAATATCTTGAGATATTTTTAGTATGAAAAGATGCTATTTTAAAAATATTGAAACAGCTTTTTAAAATGTGGTGTAATAGGTTATATGAAATATAAAGTAAGTCCAACTAGTGTTGTCCAGATTAAAAAAAAAAAGGCTTGTTTTTTTAATAATAGAGAATTTATTCCGGTTTTATCCTGGCTTTGAAGAGAAAACCCTTCAGATCTTGAATGAGTCCAAATTACAGTACCCCACCTCTTTTTTGAAACAAAATACTGGTTCACAGTGAAACTTAATGGGAAGATTTTTCTTTAGGATCAAGCCCTATTCATGCTGCACAACTGAATCATTCAGCTGGAGTTCTCTTACAAAAGCCCCAGTCCCTCACCTGGAAAACAGGAAAAGCCCCATGCAGTTAATGTGACCGGTCATGAAGCACGCACATTGGGTCAAGCATGAGAGCAATGAGGAAAAGGAACGACCCTGCGGGTAGGGCAGTGGTCTCGGACACGAGATCCGTCTTCCCTGCTCCCTGCAAGCCGTCCCTGTGGCCTTGGCCCCATCGCCTGAGATCATCCCTGTTAGATAGCAATCATGGCTTTGGCAGGGCTCTCAATGTGCCATTAGGACCGATCAAGTGCGCCGTGTGCGCAAAGCCCCAGCCTGATGACGGAGGTGGCCCGAGGTGATAGAGGTGATTTGGTGCTAGGTATCAGCTCCGTGATTATAAGGAAACATGCACACTTTTTTTCCTCTTGGCTTCTATTACATTGCATTTTCCTCTTGGCTCCTTAAGGGGAGCCAGAAAAATACCACGGTTAGAAGTCTCACCTGGAAGCTCACCGGTCGAGGGGCTGGTGGCACACAAGACCTGACAGACTTGGGAATGAATAGGAGTAAACCCAGCAAGGGTTAGGTGAGGCCAGCGAGCTTTATTTTTGAAGCGGCACAGAGAGGGAAGAAAGGAAGGAGGAAACAGCTGTAAGGACATTTTTGTTGCTGACTGGTCCAAAGGAATGTGTATAAACAGCTTTAGATGTATTTTCCTGAGCATGCTAAGTGTATTTACTCCCTGCTCTAATTGGTCCAGCCTGAAGTTAGCCAGGACTAAGAGTTCCCATGGGAAGTACGCCTCACTGACTCAAACGGTCTGCAGACTGACTGGTGTTCACAGTGCAACCTGTGTTTACGATGGCTCCCGAGCTGTCCTTTCTCACAGCCTCCTGCCAGAGTGCCCATGGCCAGAGCAGATTTGGCCCTGCCCAAGGGTGCACAGGCCAGGTGGCTTTACTGCAGGGCAGCAGCAGGGCCTGGCTGGCACCAGTGCTGGATCTAGCAGCACAGGAATAAAGGGCTCTCGGGAAGGCTGGTCCACATGGCTGAGGCAGAGGATGCTTGAATTTATTTCATGAGTGGCCGCAGCTCAATTCTTCACTCAGTCCAGGCAAGTTGCAGGCGAGGGCTCTGTGAACAGGAACGTTTTCCTGGTGTGTGCATTGCCATGCATCCACCAACAACCAAAGGCATTTTTGCACATGCAAATGCCCCTGGATGCACACAAAATATTTGTTCCCAGTTAAACCCAGACAGACACTTTTTCTGAAGAAAGTGCAAGCAGTCAGCAAAAAAGGGGGGGAAGCACAAACCAGTTTCTCGTTGCAAAATGTCATTTTGATGGAACTGACATTTTTAGCAAAGCCAGTATAAATTTCAATGTTTTGTTTTGTTTGTTTAAAAAAAACAAACACAGAAAATGTCCAAATATGTAATATTGACATTTTCAGAACCAAATGTTTTCCTATTCCATCCTAGCACAGTTCTTAAAATTTGAGTTAACTTTTTCTTAAAAATACTACAAAGAGACCAAAGGAAAAAGAAGGTTTAAGTTCTTCTGAAGTATGTGGGCTTTCCACAAATATTATCTTTTCATTCTGACTCAACACTTGAGCCCATCCATCAAAGTGAAAATGAGATGCCGTCTTTTGGGAAATGCATGTTTTACTCCACTATCTAATCCAGTTAGTTGTGAAAATGTTTCCAAAGAGCACTGCCCACGACCGGTGATCTTTTGGGCTGCTGGCATCCTCCACCCAGCAGACACCTGTAAAATGCATCCTTGGCAGGGTACCAGCACAACTGCCCTTCCCGTGCAGGGAACGTCAAGGCAGAAGCAAGTTACAACCTAGGCTATCACCTTGTCCAAGAGAAAGATAAACCAAAAATCTCATCCAGCCCCTGGATTTCTAAAAAATTGCTTTCCCTAAAGGTGCTTGAGGGCAAGAGGTGTTGAGGAAGGGAGATATTTGAAGCGGGGGGAGTTCCTGGGTGCAGAATAATACAAAAGTACGATGTGGGAGCTGCCACTGCCTAGCTGGTCGCCAAACCATGGAGCCAGCAGAAGTTGTTGACAGGAAGGGAAGCACTGGTGTGGTTCTGACAGTTTTTAAGCACTGTGTAAACACTAGCGATAAGGATTGATTATGACTGCAATTCTCCATCTATTATATTGCTTTGGAGCTACAAAGAGAACTCAGAGTGAGTGAAAAACTGAGCAGTGGTTTGAGTTTGGTGACCTTGGATGCTGAATTTGGCTCAGGATCACCATTAAGGTTTGTTTCATACACATGCTGAGCCTCTGGTTTCCCTTCTCTTTCACTTCCGCATTTCCTTCAAAGCTCACTTTCCTTCAGTATTTCCCAAATCCCATCAGCCTCTGATGTGTTGGACGCAGCTCTCAGGATCTGGCAGCAGAACCTCCCCATGTGCCCAGGAGGTGATTCCAGTCACACCTGTCATTCAGAAGAAGATATTGCCCACAAACCTACCAGGAACACTAAAAGGAACCAGTAGCAGAGGAGAGATGGAAAAACTCAGCCCCCAAAAAAGACCAGATTGCTCCCAGCAGGAAAGCTGACCTTCAAGGGGTGCAGTGTGTAAAGCATCAACAACATGTGGTGTCATGTTGACATGCCAACTCTCCAGGAGTTTTCCAGGAGCATTTCCAGTTTCCAAGAGGTTTTCCAGTTTTTATCTCATATAGAAATTGATGCTCTGAGCCCCAAAGACCTCCTATTCAGTCCCTCAGGACATGGGCTTGTTGCCTATGGCCCAAAAATTCTCAGATTTTACAGCTGGCTGGAGGGGTTACGAATACCTGGAATAAGTCCAGTCTGCTTTTGATTTCTTTTTCCTTGAGCTGGCTCTTTCCATGGCTCTTTCTTTATCTTGCTATCCATCCCATGACATCCCTCTCTCCCTTCTCCTGTGGCCCCACACCAGAACCAACTCCACCCTTCCCTGAGTGTCCCAGTTAGGAAGCAAAGAGGTAACTACGTGCCAGCTAGTACCTTCTTATCTAGTCACAGTATGTTCCCCTAAGGGAATTTTTGGCCTGGGATTGTGTGTGTGTATGTGTGTGTTTTATATGCTTTATTTTTATCACAGAAAGGATAGACAGTACATTATGTCTTCAGTCCAGGAGGTTACACACTAGATAAGAGGCAGATAGATATACTACAACTGCTCCAGCCCGTGGAGTTGTGTTCCTGAGATAGCACTGGGAATGTAACAGGTAAACTGTTTCCAACCCCCCACATTTGGGCAGTAGATTTTGTCAACAAAACCAGATCCAAGCAGAGATTTCAATGTTGATGTTCCCGCAGACAGAGGATAAAGTCCACAGTGCTTCCTCCATTTCTGCCACACTTGTACCTTCTCAAAGGCCTCAGTCTCTCATCACTCCCATCCTATCCACTCCTCCTCTGGCTTCATTCTCACCCCCTTTGTCCATCTCCAATCTGAGTGTGTTATGTGGTTCAGTCATCCCCTTGGGCTTCTCCAAGAATACATCCAGATTCAAAAGGAAATGGGGGATGTGTGCGTTTAGGCAACAGTGGTGTCAACAACCTCATAGTAGCACCTGTTAACCAAAGTTGGGAAAGGAAATAAAAAAATGTATTTTGCTATTCAAAGCTAGAATCAGATGTGGTTTATCTGTGCCTACTTCTTGCATCTTTCATGAAACTATCTGGGCTAATTATAATGCTGGACAGTGTATACTAGTTTTTAAAGGATTAAGGGTGAGCCACAATAGTGGGTGATCCCATTTACAGTGATCACTCCAAAAGAGTGATCCCTTTATATTCTATCATTTCAATAACAGTGTTCTTGCCACTGACCCACAGCTGTGGCAGGCTTCAATGGGCATCCAGGGTCTGATTCACAAGCACCATCACTCCTCACAAAGCTCAGGGGCACACAGCCACTTCCACGAAGCCATTCAGCAAGAGAGGTGTTGCAGAGCCTTTGAGTCATCCCACAAGCTCCTGCCCTCCTTCACCTCCCGCCCCAAAGCCTTTGTCTTGCTGTGAAGGTTAACAGCATGTTGCAGCATCATGTTGCTCCTTTGGGGATGGTGATGCTGGGTTTATTTTCTCAGGAGAAACAGATAAAGGTGGCACCAGCTACTACCCAACGCTAAAGCTAAATTGATAAATTTATTGTTCTTTCAAACCTGAGGAACGTGACAGGGACTGTTTTGGATTTTGATCCAAAGCTTAGCAAAGCTGTGACCTCTGTATCAGCCTGACAATGAGCAATTGTGGCCGTGCTGCCCCAGCATCCATCAAATGCCATGATTTAGTGGCTTGACTGGCATTGATTGCAGAGATAAAAGTCACTGTAACTAAACATTGTCACAAGATGGATGTCTCCCACTTAGAAAATATTGTCTTAACTTAGGCTTTAGTTTCTGTGTGTTTCTGTGAGGGTCTTATCCCAGTGTCTGCATCCTTTACAAATATTACACAGGCTTTAATGAATGTGTCTTTGTGGTTTACCTGCGAGATAAGAGCAAACCATCATCCTAATTTCAGAGTGAGGGAAATAAGGCACCAAGAGATTATCAGCAAAGTGTAACCACTCCTTGTGTTACCTAGAAAGATCCATATAAATTTCAATTTTCCTGATTAGCTGTTTTTGTAGCTCTTTATGCATATTCAGCATGGCTCTGGCTGGCCACGGGTCCAGTCCCAAAGGCTGACAGCCTTCGCACATCCAATCTCATGTCTTGCACTTGGCAACTTGAAATGATCATCACACATCTCAAAGCTCTAACTCCCTAACCTGTGAGGGCTTGACATTGCCTTTTTGGTGTCACGATGCTTCTGTTCATGCCATAGATATTCAGTGTACGCTTAAGTTTAAAGTAAAGCTGACATCACCCCTGCAGTGTTATTTTCAAAGGATCCTATGGTAAGGCTAATTAGGTCATTACACTATCTTGCAAGATTTATAATCACTGGCTATATCAAAGGAATATATCCAACAAATATCAGATTAAGTTGTACCTACGTCTCCCTCACCTTCCACAAAACTCCACACTGATTCAGTTCCAGTGCTACTCATGCAATACAACTGCGGGGCAATGTGTTTTCTCAAGGTTTTAGATGAGGAAGACCAGAGCTGCCAGAGCTCAAGTCAGCAAAATCCATGTAGTTCTTACAGCCTTCTCCATCTGCAAGTGTACTCAGTCTCAGCTGTCTGCAGGGAGTTTGCAGGTTGAGGAGATGGGACAGAAGGATGGTCCCTGCCTCATCACACTGCTGGGTCCAGTCGAATTTCTCTGCAGTAGCTACACTTCTACTTGAGCCCATTAACAGCTTCTCACCTCCACCTCCAAGAGACATGGGCAGAAGGGACAGATTTGGTTTTGATTTTTCCTTCTTACCAAAGTCCCCCTTTCTGGTTCTGCTTTTGGCACAGCTTTTCACTGGCTGATAATCAGCTTGGACACTGGAACATTTTCAAGCTACAAATCAAGTTCTGAGCAATGGCTTCTGCTACTCTTAATGCCTGGCAGCTAGTCAAAAGCTTCTCCTAGGTCCCCCAGCCTCCAAACAACCCTCCTTACCCACTGTGAGGTTCCCTGTGGCCAGCTCTCACTGTATGGCAAAGCTTTGCTGGGGCAACACTGCGGAGCTGGCAAACCCACAGCCCAGGTAAGCCTTTCTCCTTCTGCACTTTACAGCTCTGAGACTGCTAAAGCTTGCACATTCCTGAAGCTGAGCATCTCACAGTAGTTTTGGGAACAGGTTATTCTGCCTGCCTCTAGCTTGCTTTCATATTTCCAGATCTCCCAGCTGCTCTGCATGGCCAGTAGGAGGGCTGCTGTCTGCTTCTTCCAGTGTGCATGATGGGACTGGGTCCCTGCTCTGCCATACAAGCAATAATTTATTGCTCTCCTTGGTGAGGAGAGACTGGCTGTATGCCTGAGCACTGGGGCTGGGACCCAGTGGGTGCTCCTGCCAGCCAGGGTGTAGGCAGGGCAGCAGGAATGCTTTCGTTCCAGCTAAGCGGTGTTGGAAAAATGTTTTCTTTTCATCCTCTTTCTAATTTTGGGCTCTGAACTCAGTGCCCAAAACACACATACACCCGAGTCTAAAGTCCAGCAGGCCAAGATACATGTGTCACTATGGGGACTGTACAAACAGGAGCAGGATGGGAGGGAAGAGGAACCAAACAATGGAGTCTTCCTTCTTTCTGCCCAATATTTATTGTGATTTTCATGTGTCTGTCCCTGGCTACCCTCAGGCATGTCCACGGCAGGTAGGATTGACCTGCACCTTCCTTGTTCAAGCCAGACCTCCTCTATCCACTCTATTTGACTGTTATTCCCCTTTTTAAATGCATTTGTCAGATTTTCCATGATGGATGACCTCACAAGGAGCATCACTGCAGCTGCAACACAGCCCACCCCTGCCTGTTTCCAGGCTAATGTCACTACACCTCCCATCATCTGTGCAGCACAAAACAGAACCAGAGTCCTGCGTGGGGATGGGATGAGGAAACAGCCTACCCATCCTCAAACACAACCATCTCTTCCTGAAAGATGTGGCCCCAGGACAGGATGCAACAAGGCAAGTAAAAAGCCAACAATTCATGAATATTTTGCAGATAGACCTGAAGACATTTTTAAGTTCTAATGGAAAATAATATTTGATACTTTTTGCAAGTTAGTAATAACAAGTTTTATCTTTGTGATTTTTATGCAAGGCAGGCAATGATATCACATTATTGATATTATTCTTTGTACTCTGTCCAATGTCCTTATTTGCACCATTTCCCATCTCTTATCCCAACCACTCATGAATTGCTCACTCATTCAGCCACATAGTTAAATGGACAAGGATACAGATCAGTTGGACCTTGAAAATCATGGGGGTTGTATTTGATGTATTTTCACCTGTGAAGCAAGACAGTGATATTGGCTGAAAGTGGATACTTCCATAGCGAGTTTCCTATCTCACACTTCCCAAAGAAGAGATCCCTACCCACCATATTTCACCACCTTGCGTGTCTGCACAGGCACTGGGTTGTACAAACAGGTTGAACCTCAACCTCTGGTTGAACAGAGGTTGTACTTGCTGCAATGCACAAAATATTATATTCAGCACACTAAAAAAAATTTAAAATTATCACATCCTGAGAAGTTCCCTAAACATTCTTAAAATAGATTTTTCCATCATTTAGGGTCTAATGCAGAACCCTGGCTGATGAGGTCTGGGAATCTGCTATTAATTTGCTCATTAGGAGGTGTTTTTACAATGGCTTTCAGCACTCATGAGTTTTGTGCTCTTTCTAAAACACTCGCTAAACAGCCAATAGCAAACTGCGTGAGGAGACAAAAGCCCTCTTGGTAGATCCCATTGATCCCCTAAAATCAGCACTAAATCCAGACTCCCCCATGGTCTCCTTCTGTCAATATGGTGCCAAGGCAAGAACCAAACACGCTCACATCCCCAGATATGCCATGACTGAGAAGTCCTGGGTCTAGAATAGATCTGAAGGAGCTTTTACCTGTCTATCCCAGGAATGCGTCCCTCTGCCTCTGCCAGCCTGCGTGTGCGCCAGCAGTGAGTCCTGGGCCGTGACGTACGCGGAGGAGCAATGTGGCTGGGAGCGTGGTGGGGAATGCCGAGGATGCCACAACAGGAAACACGGAGACATAGCATGTCCAAGTGGGGTAACTGAGGCAGACGGAGCAGGAATGTGATTATGTGACCCCCGTGGGATTTGACTGAGATGCCAGGGCGTGCTGAGCTCATTCCTCCTCAGAGGCAGGAAGGGAGCGGAGCAGGTCTTGCTGTTTGTGTTTTATCAGAGAGAACCAAACGGCATCAGCAAACATTGTGGCTTGGGAAGGATGAATTCCAGCACATTCCCCAGCTCCTGCTCTGTGTCCCAAAGTACAGCTAGCAGAAGGAGAGAGAGCAAGTGGAAGTTTCCAGGGGCACACTTGTGTAGGAGAGTGAGCCACCTGCCAAGGCTTGCCAGGAAGCCAGCAGATGCCAGAGGGTCAGGTTAATTCAGTGTGCAGGCTACAGGGCCCTTTTATGAGCTCATTCTTCAATGTGATCAGGAGTTTTCCTTTGAAAGAGTTTCAGGTTTTTAACTTGAAAATACCACTTTCTCCAAAACAAAACTCTCCGTGGAAAAGAAAAAGAGTTTCAGTGTCAGCTAATGCAAATAGTCCCTCGTCAGTGGTTTCAGCTCTGGGGAACCCTGTACCAAAAATATTTTTGGTTCAGTAACAGTATTATGACTATAGAGAACATGGAGTAAAAAGACCTTGAGACCCTATTATTATATCATCTGAGTGTTCTTTTCTAGGTTTTGCAGGTATCTTAAATGTTTCATGTGAAGCTCTGGGAAAACAAAACTTCCAGTCCATATATATAACATGGCTTGCACATTCTTCTATTTTCTCAGCCCACTCTGGGATTATTCCTATCAGCCCCTTTGCGTTTTATGCACAACTTCCCAAATTCCATCACTTCATCAGGAAACAACTGTGTCCAGCAACACTGGCAAGAGTAGGAGCAGATCTGAGGTGATCACAGAAAAGCCGGGAACAAAATTTTTCAAAAGTTTGGAAAACAGTTGTCATAGCCACTGGTTTGGGCTGGTACCTGAAGCATCCCTCATGGCAGATCGGAATCAATAAAGGGACCTCATCAAAACTACTTTGCCTCCCAGATATATTTCCTTTGAATGATTCCTGCTTTTTCCAGGTTGAACACTGCTTGTAGGTTAAATCAAGGTAGCTTTTTTTCCCCTACCTGGCAATGCTGCAAGTCTCACGTGGGTATCTGAGCAAGAAGTGAGATTGCTTCCAGTCTTCTATGCAATTCAGAAGTCAGGATGTTTATCTAAGTTCCTAAACTATATGGACCATGTTAGAGCTCTGAACTCAGCTGGAATTTCTGAAATGGCTGATTATGGGTTTCACATTGGAGAGGACGATTCAGGTGACTCTTGGTGCATTTGGTGCGTTCAGTTCCTGGCCTTGTCCTTCCTGGTTTTAAACTGTCACCTGCCAAAAATATGCTGAGGTCAGGAATCAGCTGGTGGCCTGGCTGGTGGAAGAAGCAAAAACTGGCCTGAACTTCCCTCTTTTAGCTTTGCCTGAGCTTGGGAGTGCTGACTTTAGTAAAAAGTTGTTTTTATCGGTCTTCAAAGCTTCTTGCTTGTTACTCAAGGGACAGAGAGGCAGTAGACTCCAGCTGATTAAAGTCACTTCTCTGACCACAAACTTTGCCCTCTCCCCAAAATGCTAATTTCTAGTGCCAGCCCAAAAAGGGTTGCTCAGTCCCTCTTCCCCTATCCCTACCTGTGCTCTTTGACAAATGTAGATATTGCAACTCTTTTTCTTTTTTTTTAAATCAATTTATGCAACAATCTCTCTTCTCTTGTTGTTATATAACTATCAATACACATACAATTCAGAAACACCTCAGAGTACCTTATTTATTTTTCTTTTACTAACAGGCTGACGTTCCTAAACAGATGGCTGAAGAACAAACCCAGGCTCCAGGCTTTAGTGCTGAGTTTTACTGTATGGACCCTGGAATGTTTCTGAACTGGTTTCTTTGAGAAATGAGGGAAGTCCCAGGGATGGTTCTGCTGCGAGCAGTTCTGCTGGCTGTCCTCCCTCATGTGCAGCTACAGCCAGGCAGCCAAAGGATCAGCCGTGAGTACTCTGAGTCCTTTTCCCAGGAGGGACTGTCCTAGGTGGAGGTGAAGGATGGCAGGAGAGGCTGCAGTGTGCCTGTGTCCCCAGTAGCCCTCAGCTGAGTTCAGCTATGCAGCTGGATGTGCATTACAGTAGCCCTGAAATGTCTCTTTCTGCTGACAGCTGAAGCTGATGGTGCACTGAACCAGACATTGCCTTTGCCCAAGCACCAGTCAGTTTGGCCAAGATCTAAGGCAGGCCTTGAGGCCAGGCTGAGAGAAGAGGCAGGGTTGTGCCCAGCTGTGCAGCCCTTCAGCAGAGAGCCAGCATTTACAACCCTGACCACAGCCGTGCTCCTGCACACAATAGCCAAGAAAACCTGCAAAAACCATAGGCTTGAAACATGCCCATGGGGAAGATGAGTCTCCTGTGGCTCATTAACTCCTGAAAAGACTTTAACCAGGGCCAGCTTGCAAAAAAATCCCAACCCAAGCTCAATAACACAGAGACAAGAAGACAGCCAGTTAGCTATAACTAGTGTATTTAGCTGCTTCCCTGACCATTGTCCACCCTTATTAATGGTTAAAGACTCTCTGTGTCATTGTTTGCTGTTTCTGGCCAATTCAAACTCTTTCAAGGGGGAGGAAGAGTGAGGCATGGAGGGAAATGAACACCAAAGACCTGCTTGTATTTTACAAGACACCCAATTAAATGGCAGCTCAGGTTACCTATAAGTGTCATTTTCTTTCCTGTTAAGGGGCATTTATTAGAATTCAGAAATGCATGAATGAGCAGAGTTCTTAACCTTGCCTTGAGACTGGTGAATGCGTGTTGTGCCTAATTCCCATCCTTTGTACTTATGTGTTATCTTTCCCTTATCTCCACAGTATCAGAGAGCTTCAGTTTTCTGCTTATTTATCTCCATAGTGTCCTGAGGACTTCTTAAAAGAATGAGATCTGACTAACTTGTCCAAAGTCACACAAGAAACTGGTGGCAGCACAGAGGGTTGATGACTTGTTGGCATGGCAGGTGGGTGGCCATTAAGTCCTTCTAGGGCACCTCAAATGTCACAGCAGCCCTTTGGCTTTGGGCCCCTGCCCTTCTTGCATGGGAGGGGTTGAAGCTGTGCTGGCCTCAGGCCCCCATGGGTCTGGGTGCTCCATGGCTGCCCATGAATGGCGCAGCTGGAGTCATGGGGGCTTTCCCTGGCCACGGGGCTGTGGCAGGTAACTCATGCTCCTGCTCAACCACTGATGTCTTGGTCCTGCACCAAACTGACGCTGCTGAGAGTAGCAGATCTACTAAACCACGTAGTTTTTCTCTTGCAATCAGATGTTCAATCAGGATTAAGCTGAATATACTGCCTTAATTTACTTCCTCACTTCCTACTCTGGCCCAGTGGCCATGACGCTCTGTTTGAACCAGGGATGAACCTCCTGTGGTAGATAAAGACCCATACTCAACCTTTGCCTCAGACTTGAACAAAACTTAACTTGACTCTTCAGCTGAGTTTGAAAAGTTTGGTCAACATTTTTTTCAACTTTCACATTCCTCTGCCCTCTTTGGGATTTGACTGGAGGTAGAGGCACCAAAATACCCTGAGGAATGCTTTCTTACAGTAATTTCTGACCCTGCTGATTAACCACTTTTTCTGATTCTGGTTAACTCTGCTCATTTACAGGCCAAAAACCCACTTGGGCAAGATTCAAACAAACATCCAGGCCAGCAGCTTCAAATGCTTTCATTCACAAGCGATCAGTCAGAAATCTCTCTGCTGAGTTTGGTGGCACCAACATCAAAGGTACAGCACTTTTCATTGCATGACCACACTGACGTCACCGCTGCAAAGCCTGATGTAGGACGGAATGAGCAGATCCTGCCAGTTCACTGCCTGGATTTGGCAGCATGAAGAGGTTTTGTGACGAGCTCTACTGGAGGTGAGGTGATGTTGGGAAAGCCATGACAACCCCTCTGTCAGATGTGGTGCTCAATACCCTGACCTCAGGGACAACACTGAGACTTTCTGGGAGTCCATCGCTAAACTGTGATCCTATATAAATAGCTTTGTGCTTTCTTTTTTTTTTTTTTTCTCCTTCTTCTTGCTCTTTTATCTGACAAACAGCCTGGTTCACAGAACAGTGTGCTGGGAAGATGGACTCGTGTGAGTGCTCTTCCATGCAAAGACATCCAATATTTTCTCTTGGGCTGTCTTTCCTATTCCAGTGCTGATCTACTACCATATGCTCTTGCAGATGCTGCTGTGGCCCTTGTCTTGCCCTGAGAATTTACTGAGCCTTGGATGGGCTGAGGGAGGTATGAGGGCATCAGAACCACCCAGTGCAGGGCTGGCACATGTCCTTACAGCATTCAAGCATCTGAGCAACAAGACAATATGCAGGAGATAATGAACCTTTTGCAGACAATTAAAAGAGTCCACCAGTGACATTTCAGCCAGCCAGGATGCCTTGAGCAGCTTCCACATGCCTAGCCCTACCATTGAAAAAAGGCCCTTCTTGCACTGCAAGGAAAGTAATTGAGGGGCAAGAGGGAAGTGGCAGTGAACATTCTTATGTTTAACATCTGTTAATGAAACATCATTTAACCAACTGCAAAACCAGGAATGGCCACTAATTCGGCTTCCCAAACTCATGGTGCCACAGCACTTCTCAGAATTGTGTTCCCTATAGGATGGCACTGCCAGGATGAAAGGGCAGTTTAGTTTCAAGCAGATCATTGCTTCATAGCACAGGGGATACAAGGACTTCAGGGCTTGAGTCTGAGCTTGACAGCCCCCCCATACGCATATCAGACATCTTAGTCCAGCCTACAGCCCTCCTTCCCTACCGCAGCAGCATAAGAACAAACCAGCCAGGGTTGTTGCTTAAAGGGAGAGCTGCCTATACCATTTTGATGGTGAAGCACATGCCTCTGGATGGATGCTGTGTACAGCAGGACCCTCTGTTTCCTGAGAAAGAAATGAAAGATCAGTTAGGGGCTATGAAAGTAGTAATGCCTCCAGTGGGACTGAGAGAGCACTAGATTCCACAGCTCTGCCTCAGGCAAAGAACAGGCGAGTCCTTAAGGAGGCTGCTTTGCTTCCTTGTCGGTTTTTTTCCTACTTCTCAGGGGAGACAGGGTGAGGTGAGCCCTGCAAGCAGCAGCCACATCACCTCCACCATGCTCTGAAACCAGATGAAGATTCCAGGTCCATTGCCTCGTTGCCCTCACAGAAGATGCCTCATAGAAGCCTCATGAGCTTCTTCATCTCACTCCATAGGAAAATCATGGTGGAGTACAGCTGTTTCTTTATCTCAACTGACTTCTTTTTCTCCCTTCTCCCTCCCTGTGACTGTCCAGGTTGTTTGTTGGCACCTCCAACCATAGTGTCAGCGCCAGTGTGTAGCAGAAGAGGATCTCATCTCTGAACCTTGCTGGATTAGGAGGTAGGAGTCTGCACTTTTCTTCCAGCAGATACCATCCAACCTTGACCTCTACCATCCAGATCTGCAGATCAGTGCCCCGAAGCAATGTTCCTCCTTGACTCTGATACTTCTACCCAGATGATCATTTTAGCTGGTAAAGAATTATTCTAACATATGAAGAGAAAAAGACCTAGCAAACCAAAATATAACTGGTGCCCAGCTGCCTCTTTATCTGGCTGTGCTTTATTTGCACAAGCTGAAGAACTTTATGGTGCCAGGAGGGATGTGATAGAAGTTCTTTGTCTCATAAATTATTTTGGCCCAGTCTTCCCCCGGGAGATAGGACTTGAGAGCAAGAGCTGGCAGCATGGGTTCTGCTCCCAGCTTTGGCACTGACCTGCTGCGTGACCTTGGACAACTCACTTCACCTCCCCTGAGCTTCTGTTTCCTCTCCTCTCCTTTGTCTGCCCTGTTTATTTGGACTGTCAACTCCTAGAGAAAGGAATTCAGCCTCCCTGGCAGCTTGAAGATTGCATAGCATGATGGGAGCCCAACTGGAGTCACTTCTGGGAGGTACTACAGTAAAAAAGTTCATAATGATGACTAGAAACTAGCATTTGCTAAACAATTGTATGGGAGTTTTTGCTTATTAAGTGGCATACGTGAACTAGCTGAACATCTCTGACAGTTCAGAGGGTTGTTGTCCAGGGACAACAACTGTCTTTGTTCCTTTTCCAGGGCCACACTGAAGACCATATCTACCAGCCCCATAAATATTGACATCTTCTCCCTGTCCCAGCTGCACAGTGGGAGGAGTGGGAAGCATCTGCCAAAGAAAAGGGAATGTTTGTTGGAGGTAATGAAGAAAGCTTCTCTTGGAGTCCTCCCCCTCGCAAACATCTGGACAGATAACAGCTCTTGTGAGAAAGGTTGAAAGAGCCAGGGGGGCCTCCTGGAAAGGGCAAGGAAACACTCCACTTTGGAGCTGGTTAGCACCAAGGGCAGAAAGGTGGAGAGAGGCTGTGGGGGCTATCACAGGCCCTGTCACCCCAAAGACAGGGATGGAACAGACAGAATCAAGGCCACCAAAAGCTTATGGAGAAGATCATCTTTTGGTGAAACCACAAGAGCCTTGATTCCAGAATACACCTCTTTTAGGCAAGTGCTGCAGCTTTGAAATCCATTTTACCCTCTGGATGGTATCAAAAGGTGCAATGAAGGGCTTACCATTGCATTCGTGACTCTTGAGAAGACTCCATGCTTACCCACTGGCTTCTACTCCACTCAGAGTCCCCCTGGCAGTGCCACTGCTGTCCCTCAGCCAAGGGCATGACCTTCTCTTCCTGCTAAGTGACACACAACTGGTACACAAGGACATCATGATAGGGCAAGAATCACATCGTCTGCGTTACACGCCGCTCCACAGATATAGCTAAGAGCAAATTGTTTCTCTGACATGCCAAGGATGCTTTCAGAAAACCTCTTACCCCACTACCCTTTCGGCAGCAGCCCTGCAGCTTGACATACTCCACTGGAACACTTGTCTGCTTTTAAAATGTCTTGAATGTATTGCATGTATTGGCCTGTCATTGGTTTTCTCAAGCCCCAGCGATACAAAGGGGTCTGCTGGGAGCACTGTGGAAAGCAGCTCCTTAAGTGGTGCTTTCCAGTTGACAGGACTGGAGGGCAGGCACTGATATTAGGGGAGAAAGCCAATCCAGTTGTTAATCCATCAACCAGAGGCCAATGCAGAATCATTCCCCCCAGTGCTGCTTTCCAGTGCTTTATCCATTTGTGCCTGTGCTGGTGAAGGTCCTTCCCCTGCCTGCCTGCCCCCTCAGGAGCATCCTTCTGGGATGAGTTTTTCCTACCCTGGCAATGCCTGGGAGTGCACAGGGGCTTTTTCTGTGTCCAAATACAACAGGTGGCATAAAGAAGACACAGACATAGGAAGGATGATCTAAAAGAGTAAACTCCACCTGGCCTTAATTTCCTACTCCCTACTGCAACAGGAGCTTTGGAAACTCAAGAGACAGATGAGCACACATGGAAGAGTGATGCTCAGGTGCAGAGCGAGGTTCTCCCTGTGCACTGCCACTGATGGTGTTTACAGATCTGTGTTCTGCCACTGCATCCGGAGTGCTGCACAGCCTGAGGCCATCACCGCGTGGAACAGGTAAAGGACAGTGGCTGCATATTTAAAGGAAACAAAAGAGGAAAATGTCTGTTTTTCACAGCTTGCAGGTTGCTGTTAAGTAGTTACTCCTTTCCATGGCAGTCGATGGGGCTCAGGGACCACCACAGACTTGCAGTTGCCAGGGTCTGAAGGGTGAAATTCCTGTGTCTCAGTCTCAAATTCTTCAAATAGTCCCTCCAATTTTTATGTTTTCATAAAGGCATGGCCTGCTGCCGGGTGACCTGGAAGAAGCATCGCAGTGCTTTGTCAGCACACTCGCCTCACTGCAGAAGCTAAGGACCAAGTTGTCTTATTAATCATTTAAAAAGTGGGGAGGAAAAAAAAATAAAAGACACAGTTCTGGCTAATTGTAGGGGGGAAAAATGAGGTCAGAGTTCATTTTTTTCTCTGCTGTCGCTTCACAGTTCACTGGCTGACAAGGAAAGCAAGATAAGAAGAGACTGGAGATAGTTCAGGGAACAACTTCCCTCTCCCAAGGAGAAGTGGGGGAGTTCAGGTTTCTGATATGGAAGGAGAGACAACTGTGCTGGATGTTGAGCCACAGGACTTGGCAGAGGGGGTGCCGTAAGCTGCTCCAAGAGGGAGCAGGGGGGTTTGGCATGGTGCACACGAAGCAAGTATGTCTCATTTTTTGCCACCCCATAAATGTACTGACGTTGGTGCTGCTCACAGGGAAGTCTGAGCCGAGAGGAATTGGGAGCCTCCTGCACCAGCAGCCGTGCAGGATTTCAAGCAGATACATTTGGTTCAATCTAAGCCTCAGGGTTTATCCGCTCTCTGTTTTTTTGATTTCTTTTTAATTTAACGTCTTTGCAAAAGTATAGATTGGAGGGGAGAGCAGAGTCCTGGTGCTCCTTCTTGCTCTGACACTGGGCTGATGATACAGCAAAGCCTGCCAAACCACCCTTCCCTCATTCTGTCCCCTATGGTTGCTCCCGCTATGAGCGGCAACTGCTGGAGTAACCGAGACCTCCTCAGGAGCGTGAGATCCAGAATCATTCATTTTATGGGGCCCTCCTGTGAGAGCAAGGGATTTGTTACCCTGATTCCTGCTGGGGAAGCGCTCCCACAGCCACAATGTGAAACACAATACAGCACGGACTCTGACATTCAAGCTGGGTTATTTGAGGCAAGTTTGTTACACGGGGCCTATGCAGCACAATTCCAGCAGTAATTATCTGGGCTCCTTGCACCATTCTGGCCAGTTGAATGCTAACTCTGGCCTGAAATCGCAAAGTCACCGGGAAAAGCCGATGTCCTGTGTTTGGCTTTAGGGGTATAGAGGGATGAAGGAGGTCAGGAGAAGGAATCACAGCAAGGGGGTGGCTGTTTATTGAAGACACCAGTGCTGAGGACATGCTCTAGGGATGGGATGTTTGCCTCTGTGATCACCAACAGTGGAGTATGGCAGGTGGCTTGGGACTTTCCTCAGCAGTGGCACTCATAGAAATTCCAGTGTTAATGAGAGAGGTAAGCTTTCTGCTACAGAAATTGAAGTGATGCCTAAAACTCCTAAGGTCAGGCCAGGGGATCACAGCATGTTGCCTTAAGGTAGGATCAAAACTAGGGTCCTGAACATCTTTTTCCTACCTCAGTTGAGCTCATGCAGAGCAGGCAGAGGTTGCAGGGGAAGAGTGAGATGAGAAAGGTGGTGTCATACTCTTGTGAGAGGTTAACCTGGTTTCTGAAGGTTGCACAAGCCCCCACCAGCAGCAGTGGTGGTGTGGCAGAGCTGAAGGCTGAGCAGGTAAAAGGCAAGTGGGCCATTTGTGCCAGTCCCCAGACAAACATGAGTAACCTCCAACACAGCCAATTCCACCATGCTCAAAACAGGAAACAGCTTCTGAAGAGTCTTGGAATGCTAAGACAGGTAAGAAGGAATAGTGAATAAAAAGGGCTGAAAAGAGGACTATGAACATCTACAAAGATATGTTTCCCTGCCTCTCCAGCCAGGATACCCATCCCATCCCTTCCCTTTCCAGCACTGTTCTCCACTAATGCAGGATAATTCCTAATTACTTTTGCTATGGAAGTAATGACATGTCAGGGTGTTTTCCTTTTTTCTTTCTNAAGAGAAGGAAAACAGTCTTGTTTTCAATAAGACAGGGTCTCTTCCTCCGTTGCTCAACTGCCCATTTGCACAAGGCTTTTTGGCCCTGTAGTAGCCTTTTTCCCTGGAGAGTACAATCAACATGGGGAGGCAAGGCAGTGTTGGAAGGTAGCCTGAGGATAACAGGCGTTATAAAGAGGAATTTTTTTCCCTGCTGTTTTTGTTTGTTTTACCACAGAGGCTCAGAGGAGCTGGCCAAAAGCCTCACACAGCAGGTGCTGCCTGGGAATGCAAGGGGAGCA